>JAQFZF010000252.1:0-19569 GCA_034695365.1 Enchytraeus norvegicus
AACAGATCAGCATGAATATAATGAGTAGAGCTATAACCATTACAGCTATCCACCAGTTAACACTGACTGCGTTACTAGCCACCATCACTGAATCAATCAATCAATCAATCAATCAATCAATCAGTCAACAGATCAGAATGAATATAACGAGTAGACTAGAGCTATATACACAGCAGCAATCCACCAGTTAACACTGACTGCGTTACTAGCCACCATCACTGAATCAATCAATCAATCAAACAATCAATCAATCAATCAATCAAATAGTCAACAGATCAGCATGAATATAACGAGTAGAGCTATAACCACAGCGGCTATCCACCAGTTAACACTGAATGCATTACCAGTCACTATCACTGACTCAATAAATCAATAAATCAATCAATCAAATAAATAAATAAATCAATCAATCAATCAATCAATCAATCAATCATTCAATTAAACATTCAATCCATTCAATCAGTGAATGATGTAAGTATCAAATAAAAGGCCTATTTTCAAGTATTAGTAGGCCTATACTTGAGGCAGCAACACGTAATTCAAATTTACAAAATATTCATTGTATGTTCTCAATTTTCACACAAAGTTATCACAATATTCAATGCCATTAATTTGTGACCTCCACTAAACAAGGATGTTACATACAATGACCAGGTAGGTTAGATAGGTAGGTAAGTTTGAGTGTGTTTAACGTCAAGGTTCAGAAGCCCGAATGGCTTCTCTTCAAGGCGGCTCAACACAATCGAGCGCTACCGTCACAAAGATTGGGGTTAAGCTTATTACAGCTTTACTCCACACAAAGTGCCCTGCAGTCTATTACAGACCGCCGAGTCGGAGATTATGACCACTATAATGACCCATACAACAAAGTGAAACTTATGTATAAAATGGTGTCAAATTTAATGGTGTCGTCAAATTTTTAATCTATTTTTATCACAACTTCTTGCACAATTAATTTATAGATGTGTTATGCTACACAATATTAGAAATGACATACATTCGTTTTTACTTTGAACCGTTTCCTTATCCAGGCATGATGTGAGGGACGAATGAGGATTTTTTCCTTTTACGGGTTGGTTCACTTGCGCCAAAATACTGTTCAAATATTTCATGTGTGTTGGAAAAAGTATTCTGATAAAAATAGGAAAACAAAAGGGATACTACGAAAAGAGATTCTGTAAACATGTGCATACATCATATGTGAAAATATACAGATACATGCAAAAGAGAATAAAAAGAATAGCTTCCTGCACATCAATCAGCAGCTGTTGTACTCTTCGCACTCTTAAGTAAGTCTCAGAAGCACTTTGAACATGAAGGGTAGTGTAGCTTGGCCTTCAATTTTTCACAACCTATGTGACAGGGCTTCAGGAAATCTCTAATTTGCGTGACCAAAGGGTCAAATACATAGAAATCATGGCGCATTCCAGTGCCCTTCACTGCGGCAGCTGATTTAGTCGCTTCTTATTCCTCATTAAGTTTATGGTTGTTTAAAGTCCCAAAATTTCCGGAACCAAAACAGGAAAAAAGATGACAGGAGCTATTCTGTTACTATTAGATATTTGCTATGATTTGTGGTGATATATGCTGCTGGGAAGTCCTTGACATCATCCCTAGATGAGGAAACGGACGTTAAATCTTTATTATTATTATTATTATTACTACAATTGAACTGACACTCAGTGCCTGTGGATACCTGTGTGGCATACTTGACTGCCTCACTAACTCAAAACAAGTAACAGTGTGATAGGGTGAGCAGAGTCCCAGGGTGGTATATGATGGGGGCGGGGGAGGGGGAGGTGGTGTGGGGGGGGTTCAACCCCCTAGCTCGACATGCGTACCCACCTAGTTCTTGTGAAAAAAAAGACCCCATGGAGATTGAAAAAGGTAAATAAAAAACGCGAATTAATGTTGAATAAGACTTCAGGCTCTAGATGGAGTATTTACCTGCACAAATGATCGTAAACTGGTTCTAGATGGAGTATTTACCTGCACAGATGACTGGAGCTGTCCTGCTGCTGTTGTTAATCTGACACTGTGTGCCTATGGGACATCTGACACTGGCACAGGCACTCAGCTCACAACGTGTGCCTGTGAACCATGGAGTACATGTACACTCGTAGCCTGCTAGAGACTTGTCATAGCCTACCACCTACATCAATCAATCAATCAATCAATCCATCAATCAATCAATCAACATGTGCTGGTGAACCATGGAGTACATGTGCACTCATAGCCTGCTAGTAACTTGTCATAGCCTACCACCTAAACCAATCAATCAATCAATAAATCAATAGATCAATAAATCAATCAGTCAACACGTGCAGGTGTATCATGGGTTATATGTGCTTTCGTATCCAGCTAGAGACTTATCAGCGCGTGGTTGTGTAATTTTAGTAACACTCAGGAAGGTCTGTCAATCAATATAATAATAATAATAATAAATTCCTATTTAATCTAATATTTTTAAATAATTGTATATAATAAAATCTATTTTATCTTATCTTTTAGCCCACGATCGTTTACCACCTAGAGCATAACAAACGTCTGTCCCAACGTCTGTTCCTCATTGAAAGGATGACAGCAGAGACGACTTAATTCATCTCAATCTTCTAACCAAAAACTGGTTTTTAAAAAAAGTAAAAAAAAAAAAAAAATAATAAGTACATAGCCTGCAACAATTACCTTACAAGAACCTCCATGTGCGCAGCTAGTATCAGTACAGATATCGGTCTTCTCACACCTCCTGCCCGTGTAACCCTTCCTGCACCTACACTTATAATCAGACCCGTAGTGCTCCAGCCTTTCCTTCGTCTCCGCAATACGTGCGAGATGTTGCGGAGAGATAGTGGAGGATTTCCTGTTCTCCGGGTGACTGGCTGACTGATCCATCCACGACACGCGCAGCTTTTCAGAATCTGGAGTGTGATGACCGGTGGAACGGTGATTGGATAAATCTGCTTCACGTTTGGATTTCATTCTTTCATGTATGCTGATGATTCTGTCTTTACCGTTAGATAAATCGACTTCACGTTTAGATTTTATTCCTTCATGTATGCTTTTGACCTTGTCTCCACCACTGTTAACAAAACGATATCTACCACGAGATCGCGCCATATTACTCTGACCGGATTTCTTTTCGACTCGTTTGATTGCTGGATGGTCCAGAGAGACGACCATTGGACCCATTTTGCTGTGACCCTGTGAGAGATGTTTGCGACGTGGTATGCAGACTCCGCCGTTGAGACAAGGGTTCCAGGTACAAGTCTGAGTGAACTGACAGTATGAGCCGTAGTAGCCTCTCCTACATCTGGCAATACATTAAAATATGGGTTGAACATCCGCTTCATCATCTTATGACGATATCAGGGACGTCTCCAACACAAGCACAAGCAATACTAAATATTACAACAAACAATACTAACAGCACAAGCGATACTAACTGGTACATAATAATGCAGTTACCAAATTACAAGTGATGAAATTGAACAGGGCTCAACACTGTTGAAACACGGTGCAAATCCATTATCCATAGAATCAATAATATTAATATTAAAATATCTAACAAGTAAAATGAATTTTAAACTTGATTACAAACATGTATCTCTCATAGACCTTCTCAGCCTTTCAAATTCTAGTGATTAGCATTGCACCCAAACATTGTATTAAATCAATGGCAATTACACACATAAAGTCACAAATTCATGTTTTTCATGAGTTTTCAGACCAAATTTAACAAACAAATTCGTACATCTTGTAGATAATACCTGTATCTATACTTTTTATTATATACATATTTTACGAAATCACTGCATATTGTAGAAATATTGAAAATAAGAGACATTTGCCTGTGTTTCAATGTTAAATCTGCATTGTTTGCGTGTGAGCCTATTGCAAAGTAAGCGTGGCCTGAGTGTCACGCATGCGCAGAAATTGTGGTTTTTACAAAACCTGAGGTCAGCTATTGAATACAACTTCATTTAAAGAATATTTTATATTTATTGTTTAGATTTTTGCTATACTACATTAATTAAATAATAATCAACCATCACATCCTTAAACAAATTAACAAATAAAAAACACAGTAATAGCATGTTTATTATAAATAGCAAAAAAGGTACGCACCATGCGATTCTAGATTATTCGTAAGTTCTTTTACAGAAAGCGTAGTTGTGGTGGTTAGGGTTGGAATACAGGTTAGGATTAGACGAACTCAAAGTGAAAATTTTATGACAATGTGGGCTGTAATAATTTTAACACGTAGTTAATTGTAAACGACGTCCCTGATGGCGTCGTCAGATGATGAAACGGACGTTAAATTCGCATTGATTGATTGACTTATTCTGCGGATCTGCAGGACAACCGACTCAAGAACTCTAACGAACAACTTACGACCAAATATTAAATAAAACAATAAACAATAATAATGATATTAATTATATAAAATATTTAAAAAAATAAAAAATAAAAAAAAATAAAAAATAAATAAAAACTGAAGGTTTTACATATATTTCTTCATCGAGGTATGATATCAGGGATTAACTAACAAATGACACAAGCTTAGAACACTTAGAACAGAATGAGCTCAACACTCACAGACAGGTGAAAGATTTCTTAGAGTTGGAGGGAGCACAGAGACCACGGTTCAAGCACGGCTTCAGCGAGCAGGCGGTGGTCTTCTGACAGTACACTCCAACGAAGTACGGCGTACACTTACAGTTCACTCCATTGGCTCCACTCGAGCATGCTCCACCGTTCCTACATGGGCTCTGCTGGCACGCCATACCAACTACTACCCCACAGCTGTGCAGAAAAACAGGTTATACTTTTAGGGACAGTATAATATGTATGACGCATCTGACATCATCACTGGATGAGGAAACGGACTTTTAACCTTTAAGATTATTATAATTATTATGACGTGCGTTTTCTAATTTAGCTAGCTTGATAGTATAGAATATTTAACATAGATGACGTCCCTGACATCATCCTTGGATTATTCTTTTTAACATTATTATTATTAATAATAAATATTCAATCGGTATGTGCAATGTGCACGGTGCAGTCTGTAACAGTTTCAACAGGTTTTCGAATCACAGGAATTGGCGTTTATGCATAAATAATAAATATCTATAATTTTGTTTAATATGCATTGCATTTTTTACTTCTTTCATTTTATTAGAGAAAAGTCACAGAAATCCACATATATATATCCAAAGCAAAGAAGTTATCACACTAAGAGTTATAAAACTCTGTGAGGTTATTATTTTATTACATTGCTTTTGAGATATCAAGAACTCAAGATGTATTTATAATTGATTTATGTTAAAAATCAATTACATCGTAAGTGCTGCAAGGCCAGTGATTTCTTTGCAGTCAATCCATGTTGAACTGTTAAATCATATTTTGCTTTGATTATTTTATACTGATTTGTGAATGATTACGAAGATTAAATAAATAAATTTAGTAGAATACAATAATAACACTAAAAGTTTAACATCTATTGCATTATCCAGGAGATGATGTTAGCTGCGCCACAACATTCTCAAATAATCCTACATCTTGCTGAGCATAAGAAACTACGAGGAAAATTTCTGATTTGAAGACTTATAGCCACGTTTGAGCAATACTGAGAGCCACCAAAAGACAAAGATACTTGGTGTGTCAAAAAAATGAAGTGGCAAATAAGAATAGAACGCAAAAAAACAGCAAATACAAAGGAAACTAGCATGTGCGACGTCGCGTGTATATCATGTGCGAAAATATACGAAAAAAGAAAGAGAGAACAAACGTGGGTCCGGTGAAGCCGGAGGGACAAGAGCACTGAGGTAGATTGCCACGCTCTGAACACATGCCGTTGTTCTGACACGGGTTCTTGTCACACAGGCCGGTAGCAGCTGCTAGTGCAGCTGCCGGTGCTGTAAATATAAAATAAAATGTTTAATGTCCATTTCATCATCTGACGACGATATCAAGGATGTTTTAGACTGCATTGGTCATGCCCAAAGACCTTATAATATAATTATAGTTATAAGGTCTTTGGTCTATATAATTATAAGGTCTTTGGTCATACCAGATGGTTCATTCGTTGCCGACAACAGCATTGCATGAGGAAACGGACGTTAAACTTTATTATTTATTAGAGTCATCGGTTGTGGCCTTTGGTAGTCTAGGCTGCTTTATCAATCAATGTTAGCGAACCACGTCCGAGATGTAGTTAGGCATATATTGAGTGCACGGCTTAAAGTTTGCTATCGAGTGACTAAATAAATTCAGTTAATAATCATAATAATAACTTATCAATAAATCTATATAATTAAAGAGCAGATTTTCTCTGTGTGTGTGTGTCCGTTTGATTGCCCGGGATGCATTTCCACAGTTTTGGAGATTTTCACTCCAAACCTCCCGGGCAACGCCGGGTACCCCAGCTGGTGTTAAATAATAAATGACCCGTTATAATATTGACGTCTCTGACATCATCCTTCAATGCGGAAAACGGGACGTTAACTAGATCAAGAGCTCTTACAGCACACAGGTGACACATTCATTAATCTGACAGTGAAGTCGCCAGCTCCAATCGATGCAATCAAATTTAATACATCGCATCATATATATATGCCAGTCATAAGGCAACCTTTGAAATCTTTCCAATTAGGAACCCACTAAGAACTGATCACTTTCAATTTACCGATTGGACCGTTGCATATCCTAGATCTTACTCTCTGATTGGCTCATGCGGGAATAGAAACCTGAGTCTTCGGTACAAAAATGATTGACCTAGCTATAAACGAATAAAAAAGACTTACATTGAGGATGTCCACCACACGGTGCTCTGTTAAATATAACACACAATGAAATGCAAATTTTACTATGACACGTAAATTTCACAATGAATTGAGAAAAAAATTTTGTTAGAAGAATATTCCACTATTTACTAATTTAGAATGTGATAGATTATGAAGAGAAAGATTGTGTTAACAATAATGTTGTACTTATCGATTGATTAGCATTGATTGATTGATTGATTGATTATCGATTGATTGATTATCGATTGATTGATTGATCGATTATTGATTGATTGATGGTCGAAAGAATATGTAATACAAGCAGTTAGCGGGAACAAAGTCTTCAAGTTCTGAATAAGCATGTACTCATTGAAGCAAACCTAAATGTAGAACATAGTTTTAGATTAGTCTTCCAACAATGTCAAATGATACACAGCAAATACAAATTTATGCAGCATTTCTTAACTGATATTCTTGATAACTAATTTTTACAAATACTTCGATAAGTCTAAACAATAAAAGTCAATGTATATTGCTCGCACCTAAATCTCCGGCTCAATCTAGATAACTCTGCGTTTAAAAAGTACATAATTGTCAAAAAGAAAAAGAAAGAAGAAGATACCCGGCTGCCTGGCACTTTGGACCTCTCTGCCTCAGAGAATCAGGCTTGATCACATCCACCACGACCTGCTGAGTCTCCCTCACTGTGAAGATCTGTCCCAGCAATCCTCTCACCTTGCTAGACTTGTGAAGCTTGATTCGGAAACAGCGCTGATTTCCCTTCGTTATCTGCATGAGCTTTTCCAACCATTTCTTGGCGTTCACCTGGATGTCAAGCTTATCGCTACTTCTTTCCATTTCATTTAGCTCCGCCATTTTCCTCTCTGACTTTTCTTTAAGTAATTTATTTGTTCTCTTCAGCTTTGCCAGCATAGCTTGCTTTTCCTGCAGCTCTCGACTGTTGGCTGATTTATGCTTTTCGTTAATCCGCTCAAGCTTTCCTCTCTCCTTCGCTCTTAGTCTTCTCATTCGCAGCATCTCTCTATGTTGCTCGCGCCATTTCCTGTGCCGCATCTTGCGCAATTCAGCGTGTTTCTGCTTCAGCCGAGCCAGTTTCTGCTTCATCATTGCGTGTTCTCTTCTTCTTTCCGTCATCTTTTTCTTTATCATCATCTTCAATAACTTGTGTTTGTGTTTTCGTCTTCTTTTCATTTCGCGATGTTTCATTCTAAGTCTCTTCAGTCTTGCTCTTTCTCTCTGTCTCTCTCTCTTCTTCTTTAGCATCTCTCTCTCCTTTCGTAGACGCTCTTTCCTCTCTCTCTCCGTTTCTTTCTCTTTCTTTCGTAGTTGTCTATCTCTTTCTCTGGCCTCCTGTAATTCTTTTCTTCTCTCCTGCTTTCTCTTTTTCTGTTCTCGCAACTTTTCAAGCTTCTTTCTTCTTCTTTCCTGTTTCAATTCATTCATTCGATACAATCTTTCAAGCTTCTTCTGTCGCCGTATTTCTCTCTGTTCATTCATTCTTTCCATTTCTCTTCTGCGCATTTCTTCTTTTTCTGCCAATAGTTTTCGTTCTTTCTGTTCTTCTAACTGCTTCTCGTGTTTTCTCTTCATTTCCTCCTCTTCTCTGTGCCGTTTCTTTAAATCTTCCTCCAGTTTTCTTTTAATTGCTTCCGGACTTTCCTCACAAACAATACGAACATTGATTCGTTTGATTTGAGGACAGGAGGTGTTCTTCACATCCACATCTTTGGCTAGGATTCTACATCGTTCCTTGTGTCTGCACAGATTGTGTAGATAAGACAACATTTCAACCAGTGACGGACATATGTGTTGAGCATTGTGAATTGCTTGGTTGGCTGAATCATACGCAGATATCGACACGGATTTTATTATTTTATCCGGCTTGCAATGCATATCTCCGATGACCTCACTAGGCTCCTTTTTCGTCTCTGGCCCTTGGCAGATACTTTTAATGTTCATTGCATGAAAACCAGGACAGGACGATTTATTAACCCTGATCTCATCATGCAGAAGCTGACATCTGGTGTGACCGTTACACTTATGTTTCACATTAACGAGCAAATGTTTCAGTTGTGGACAATTTATTTCAGAGATTCTATTTAGGTCGGAATTGTAAGCCTCGACAGCAGAAATGTTTAACTTGTGCCCCTCAGCACAAATCAACAACGTTGGCCTTTTTCCCTTCTTCGTTTCTGTGTATCCGGGTGGAACGCAGACTGCACGGATTAGGATTCCTTTTATATCCGGGCACAAACTCTGTTTAACGGCTGATTCAGCTTTCGTAAGTGAGCAATTTCTCAATCCATTACACTTTCTCAATGCAGTCTTTAAGACTTCGTTCAGCCTTGGACACTGTTGGAATAAAACCGGCTTGGATTTTATAGAAGTGGAGTCTACGTGAAATCCACGAACATGAATCACCTTTCCATCTTTACACGTTATTACAGTCTCTTTTGGTTTAGTCTCTTTCTTGGCGTCAATGGGCCGACAATCAGCTTTTATATCTATTCCTGCGACATCGGGACATTCTTCTTTTTTAATATGTACTTCATGCTTATCAACAACACACTTATTCCTACCTTCGCATTTTCCTTTTACATCGTTTAGAATTTCTTTCAAACGTTTGCACTCTGACAGTAGTTGCTTCATAGTCTTCTCAGTGGTTGTCTGCTTAATTAGCAGTCCAAGGACACTGACAGTTTCATTTGTGTTGCAAGTTATCGAAGCAGCAACAGAAGATTTCTCGTCCACATGCAGTGGTTTGCAGGTGCTCTCGAATTTAAGCGAATGTCCTCCCGGACAGGATTTCTTATCCAGTTCTGTTTCATCGGAATGAAGTTCACACGTATGGCGTCCATTGCATTTCCTTGTTATAACACTCAGAATCTTTCTAAGGTCCGCACAACTTGCTTCATGAAGTTTCTTCATTTTCAAATCATAAGCGTGGACTGCTGAAATGTTTAGAACTTGTTCCTCGCCGCAGATCAGAACTGTTGGTTTCTCTGGTTTCTCGTGTTCCTTAGGAACTTGTTCTCCTGGGTGTATACAAGAAGCAACAACTAGAAGTCCTTTCACATCCGGGCAAACACTTTTCTTAACGGTATACTCATCCTTTGTTACCGAGCACTTAATCAGACCATTGCACTTACTCGTGGTGGTCTTCAGCACCTCATTTATTCTCGGGCATTCTTTCATTAGCTCTAACTGCGACTTTGTAGAAGTTGTCTCAACATGAACGCCACCGATACTTATTATCTTCCCGTCGTGACACTCCATAATAGCTTCCTTCGGTTTCTCCTGCGCTTTTGTGGTAGGTGATTTACATTCAGCTTTTATGCTTAATCCTGAAACAATGGGACATTCTTTCTTGAAATCGGTCTGGTACTTCTCAACCACGCACATGGATTTACCGTCACATTCGCCTTTCACCGAGTTTAAAATTTCCTTTAAGCGTTTACACTCGGCTAACAGCTCCTTCGCAGTTGTGCCAGGTTTTTTCGGTTTAACCTGAATGCCTAGTATATTAATTACTTCTTTAGAATCGCACTTTATGGTTGCCGCAACTGTTGTCTTTGCTTTAGCGTGTAGTGGTTGGCACGTGCTCACGAGTTTAATAGTATGCACACCGTGGCAAGCTGTCTTGTTTATTTTTACATCTTCAGACTCAAGTTCGCATTTGTTCTGACCATTACACTTGTGCGTAATTACGTCCAGGATTTTATGGAGTTGATCACAGAATACGCCTGGCATAATCTTCAAGTGAGAGTCATACGCCTCGATACCAGAAATGTTTAGATGTTGTCCCTCCCCACACATTAGCACAATCGGTCTCTTAGGCTTATGTGTTGTTACGCTTTGTCCTGGTAGTACGCATGATGCGTGGACTAGCAGACCTTTCACATCCGGGCAGCTGCTCTTATTTACGTTGTATTCCTCCTTCGTGATAGCACATTTCTGCAGACCACTACACTTGCTGGTGGTAGTCTTCAAAACTTCATTTATTCTTGGACAAGATTTGATCAACTGAGCCTGAGATTTGTCAGAAGCTGAATCAACATGAACCCCACTAATGCTGATAATCTTTCTGTCTTGGCACTCCATGACTGCAGCCTTCGACTTTTCCTTCATGCATTCCGCTTTAACAGCAATCCGTGCAATATCGGGGCATTCCTTCTTGCTCAATGCAGATTCATATTTATCCACTGCACATAAATTTTTACCATCACAATCCGCCCTCACTGCGCTTAGTATCTTATGTAAGTGTGAACATTCTGCCAAAAGTTCCTTTTCACTTCTACCAGACTTTACAGGCTTGATGTGTAGTCCATCTATATGAATTACTTGACCGGCTTTACATATAACTGGTGGATTTGGTTTAGCTTTTTCTTCTTCGTGTTTGATTTCAGGCTTAGCTTCATGAGCACTCTCTGGTTTGCAAGACACTCTTAGTAAAACTCTAGCCACATGTGGACACCTCACTTTGTTTACTGTTACATCACTTTTCAATAAAACGCACACTTGTTTACCGTTGCATTTAGCAGCAGCAAATTTTTCAATTTCAGCTACCTGCGAACATTCACTGGCAAGTTCTGTGTGAGATGTTTTTTTTTTTACAAGTTCGGCAGCCTCTACCTGGGCACCATTTATGCTGATGGTTTTACCCTTGCCACAGTCCATCTTTGCTTCATCCTTGCTAGTTGTCTCAGTTCTCGGCTCAGCATGGCTGGCATCACAAGAAATTTTCAGCATAATCTTTCTAATCTCAGGACATACAGTTTTGCCGATACTCAGATCTTTTGTAACTAGGGTACAGGTTTGCTTTCCATTACATTTGTCTGCGCCCAGTTTAAGAACAGCATGCACTTTCGGACATCCTTTCATAAGTTCTGCTTGAGATTTCCCATCATGATACGGTTGAATATCTAAACCAGTAACCCGAATCAAATGACCGCTGGTACATGATAATTCTTCCTCCTTTATCTCTGGTTTTGCAAGTTCAGGGGCAACACATGAACCCCGAACTTGAATGTTTCCGACGTCAGGACATGTATCTTTTTTGATGGCAATAGAACTTTTCAGCAGCGAGCATTTAGGTTTTCCATCACAGGTACTTGCAGCATAATTCATAATATGTTTTAATTGAGGACAGCCATGTTCTATCTGATCCCTTGATTTTCCACTGACGTTAGAATGAACTTCAATACCACGTATCTTAATCACCTTACCATCTGTGCATTCAATGGTCACCTCCTTACTCTCCACTTTGGCTTTGTCTTCGCTTGAGGGTAGGACACACGATCCATGGAGATCAATATGAGAAACCTTTGAACAGACACTATTGCTGACACTACTCCGCGGTATAGCACAACTTTGCTTACCATTGCAAGTATTCTGTGCGTGCTGGAGGACATTTTTCAGTTGTGGACATTCACGTTCTAGCTGCGCCTGAGTTTGACCACTAACTTTGGACTTCAAGCTCATACCTGATATTTTTATAATCATTCCTCCGGTACACTGCATCTTTGCCATGTCGCCCTTGCCTTCTGAGGTGGCATTACATGATCCGTGAAATTGAATTCTACCAATAGTTGGACATATGTGTTTGTCTACCTCTAAACGACTCTTGAGTAGCGAGCATTTAATTTTACCAGTACAAGTCGATAAGGCATAAGTCATAATAGTCTTGAGCTGAGGGCAATCCCTTATCAGCTGCTCTTGAGATTTTCCATTAACTGAAGAGTGAGCTTGCATGCCGTTTATAGTAATTACTTTACCAGATGGGCATTCAATTTTAACTTCTTCCGATTCAGATTTCACCGTCCCAGATGCATTCGAGGCCACACAGGATCCGCGTATAGATATCTTCTCAACGTCAGGACAGACTGCATGGCCTAATGTTATATCTTTCTTCAGCAGTGTACATCTTGAAAGATCATTGCAGGAAGTTGTTGCATATTTCATCACGTTCTTTAGTTGCGGACATTCATGAATAATTTTTGCTACAGGCTTTCCTTTGATTGTGCCGACGACGTCCATTCCACTTATCTTAACAACCTTACCAGGTGGACATTCAATGTTAGCCTCTGTCTTATCCTGTGAGACGCTCTCTTTCCTGTCATCAGCTTTAGGTGTCTCACTGGAAGGAACTATGCACAAACCTTTCAACTCAATTTTAGCGACATCCGGACAAACATCTTTGCCTACAGTTATATCTTTCTTTTGCAGCGTACACTTTGGAAGATCGTTGCAAGATGTCGTTGCGTATCTCATGACATCCTTCAGTTGTGGACATCCATGAATTATTTCTTGCACTGATTTCCCATTTACAGAACCAACCACGTTCATTCCATTAATTTTTATAACTTTTCCTTTTGTACATTCAATTTTGGCTTCCTTTTTGTCTTCTTTGACACTTTCTTTCTTCTCATCAGGTGCGGTTGAAGAAGCAATGCAAGAACCCTTTATCTCAACCTTAGCTACGTCCGGACAAATGTCCTTGCTTACACTTATGTCTTTCTTTAGTAAGTTACACTTAGGAAGACCGTTGCAAGACGTTGTCGCATACTTCATGATGTTCTTTAATTGTGGACATCCACGAACAATCTCTTCTGCAGGTTTTCCAGTTATTGTTCCAACAACGTTCATTCCGCTTATTTTGATCATCTTACCCGATGGGCATACAATTTTGGCTTGAGTACTATCCTGAGTGACGCTTTCTTTCTGATCCACCGGTTTCTGGGCACCAGTTGTGCTGGAAGGAACAATGCAAGAACCTTTTAACTCAACCTTAGCTACTTCTGGACAAACTTCCTGGCCTACAGCAATACCCTTTTTCAGCAGTGAACACTTTGGAAGACCATTACAAGATGTCGTTGCGTATTTCATGATATCCTTAAGCTGTGAACAGCCACGAACAATATCTTCTACGGGTTTGCCAGACATTGTGCCAACCACGTTCATTCCACTTATTTTTATTACTTTTCCTACTGGACATTCAATTTTGGCTTCGGTCTTGTCTACTGTGACACTTTCTTTCTTCCCATCAAATACGCTTGAAGGAGCAATGCAAGAACCCTTTATCTCAACCTTAGCCACGTCCGGACAAATGTCGCTTCCTACTGTTATGTCTTTCTTCAGCAGCGAACACTTTGAAAGACTATTGCAAGATGTTGTCGCATATTTCATGACGTTCTTTAATTGTGGACATCCACGCACAATCTCTTCCATAGGCTTTCCAGTTATTGTTCCAACAACGTTCATTCCGCTTATTTTTATGATCTTACCTGGTGGACATTCAACTTTGGCTTGAGTCTTATCCTGCGTGACGCTTTCTTTCTTTTCTTCAGCTTTAGGTGCATCACTTGAAGGAACTACGCAAGAACCCTTTATCTCAACTTTAGCAACGTCTGGACAAACATCTTTGCCTACAATTATGTCTTTTTTCACCAGTGTACACTTTGGAAGATTATTGCAAGACATTGTTGCATACTTCATCACACTTTTTAGTTGTGGACAACCACGAACAATTTCTTGCACAGATTTTCCGATTACTGCACCAACAACGTTCATTCCACTTATTTTGACAACCTTTCCAGCAGGACATTCAATCCTGGCTTGGGTATCATCCTCTTTTACACTTTCTTTCTTGGTTTCAGCCTGCTGGGATGGGGTTCCCACAGTTCCTGGAGGTACAGCGCATGAACCCTTTAGTTCAATCTTAGCTACTTCTGGACAAATGTCATTACCTACAGTTATGTCTTTTTTCACTAGTGTACATTTGGGAAAACCGTTGCAAGAATTCGTTGCATATTTCATGACATTACTTAGCTGAGGACATCCACTCACTATTTCTTCTACAGATTTTCCAATTACTGCACCTACAACATTCATTCCACTTATTTTGACAACTTTGCCAGTAGGGCATTCAATTTTAGCTTCGAGGTCATCTTCTTTGACGCTTTCTTTTTTAGCATCAGCTGTCTGAGGCTGAGTTGCACTTGTGCTTGACAGAACGGTGCATGAACCCTTCAGTTGAACTTTCGAAACGTCTGGACAAACGTCACTACCTACAGTTATGTCCTTCTTCACTAGTGTACATTTTGGAAAACCATTGCAGGAGTCTATTGCGTACTTCATAACGTTCATTAGTTGTGGACAGCCACGTACAATTTCTTGTACCGGTTTTCCCTTGACTGCACCAACAACATTCATTCCACTTATTTTGACAACCTTTCCAGCAGGACATTCAATCTTGGCTTGGGTATCATCCTCTTTTACACTTTCTTTCTTGGTTTCAGCCTGCTGGGATGGGGTTCCTACAGTTCCTGCAATGCACGAACCCTTTAGTTCAATCTTAGAAACGTCTGGACAAATGTCTGTGCCTACAGTTATGTCTTTCTTCAACAGTGTACATTTTGGAAAACCGTTGCAAGAATCAGTTGCAATTTTCATCACATCCCTCAGTTGTGGACATCCATTTACAATTTCTTCCACAGATTTTCCAACTATTGTTCCAATGACATTCATTCCACTAATTTTGACAACCTTTCCAGCAGGGCACTGAATCTGGGCCTCTAAGCTGTCTTCTGAAACACTCTCTTTCTTCACATCAGCTTTCTGCGATTTTGTATCACTTGTGCTTGGAGCAGCAACAGGAGTAGCAGTGCAGAAACCTCTTAACTCAACCTTGGCGACGTCTGGACATACATCTCTGCCGACTTTTATATCGCTTTTCTGCAGTATACACCTCTGAAGACCATTGCAGGTCGTTGTGGCCAGCCTCATGATGTCACTTAGTTGCGGACATCCACGTGAAATATCTTCTGCAGATTTGTCCGCAACAGTTCCCACAACATCTAGTCTACTGATTTTGACAACCTTTCCAGAAGGGCATTCAATTTTAGCCTGATCGTTAGGATCTTTGACGTCTTTTGTTGCTGCATCCTTATCAGATTTTGTTGGAGCAGGTGTGCAAGACCCCTTCAGCGTAATTTTAGCGACCTCGGGACATACATCTTGACCAACAACTAAATCGCTCTTCAGCAGCGTACACTTCTGTTGACCACTGCAAGTATCTGAGGCGTGTTGCATTATGTCCTGAAGTTGTGGACATCCACGCACAATCTCGTTAACCGGTCTTGCGTTGATAGTACCTACTACATTCATGCCACTGATTTCGATGACCTTACCAGCAGGACATCGGATTTTAGATTGTTCTGGATTATCGTTGACAGTTCCTGGCTTATCATTTGTTTGTGCACCACTAGGAGGATCTGTGCACGAACCCTTTAATTCAATGCTAGCGACATCTGGGCATATATCCTGTCCCACTACAAGGTCACTTTTTCGTAATGCACACTTTTGATTCCCATTACACGTGGACATGGCCAGGTCCATGATATTTTTTAGCCGAGGACATCCGAGCACAACATCTTGCACAGACTGGTCCTTTACAGCACCGATAACTTTCATTCCGCTGATTGCGATTACTTTTCCTTTCACACACTCAATTTTTGTCATATCTTTGCTATCTTTAACGCTTTCACTATTTGCGTCTTGCTGCTTATCCTGTGCTTTGGTGTCTGCAAGAGAAGTGCAGGAACCTTTCAGCTTTATATTCCCAACATTGGGGCACACATCCTTGCTTACAGTTAAATCGCTCTTCTGAAGAGTGCATTTCTGCTGCCCATTACAAGAAGTCACCGCCAAATTCATGACCTGTTTTAGTTGAGGACAGTCGCTCACAATCTGTTCGTGAGGTAGCGTCTTATCAGCAACTGTAACATCCATGCCGCTTATCAGAATCTGCCTGCCTTTTGGGCACTCAATCTTTGCAGTAGCCATATCTTCTTTAACTGTGTCTTTCTGATTACTTTTTGGCACAGGAGCTGTGGGTCCGGCGTCGGTTGCACTTGGATCAAGAATACATGAGCCTAAGAGCTGTATTTTATCAACTGCTGGACAAATATCTGTTCCAACGGTTAGCTCACTTTTCAACAGTGAGCATCTCTGTAGGCCTTTACATTTGTTAGCAGCTGATTTAAAAACGTCACCTAACTGTGGGCAATCTCTAACAAGTTGGTCTTGTGTTTTGCTGCTGTCGGAAGATTGAACGTGTATCCCACTAACACTAATTACTTTACCATCCGGGCACTCTATTTTCGCAGCCTCTTTATTTTCTACAACATTTTCAGTCTTCGGACCTGCTGCACCAGAATTATCCCCAGGATTTCCAACATTAGGTGGCGTACACGATCCAACCAATTGAAGTTTACCAACACTTGGACATGCATCCTTATTTACACTAAATTCCTTCTGCGATAAAGAACACGCTGGTTGACCATTACACTTAGCTGACGCAAAACCAAAAATATCTCTTATTTGCGGACATTCTGCAACAAGCTGCGCCTGAGTTTTACCGGTAACTAGCGATTTTATACTTAGACCGGTTATACTTATAAATTTTCCATACATACACATTATTTTTGCCACTTCTTTTGTGCCATCAGCGTCCTGAGTGGTTGTTCCAGCAGGTTTAGCTACAGTAGAAGGCGATGGTGCATCAGAACTGCAGGAACCAGTTATCTGCAGTTTTCCTACACTCGGGCAAGCCACTTTATCAACACTGAATTCCCTGTAGGTCAAGGAACATACAGATTGACCATTGCACTTTGCAACTGCGTATTTGAATAGATCATTTAACTGCGAGCATTCATTAGCGAGCTGTTCCTGTGTCTTACCTACAACAAGGGATTGAATCTTTAGGCCACTTATCTGTATACTTTTTCCTTTGCAATCAATTTTGGCTACTTCTACATTGCCATCAACGTTATCTATCTTTTCCACAACTTTACTTGTAGGCTTTTGGATCTTTGGTCCAACAGGCAACGTGGCAGCTGGCGTATTACTCGAGGAAGGAGCTACGCAGGACCCACGCAATTGTAATTTAGCAACACTTGGACAATCTCTACTGACACTAAATTCCTTTGCAGTTAGTGAACATGCCATCTGACCGACACACTTCATTACTGCATATTTAAACACAGCGTCTAACAGCGGACAATCGTTAGTGAGATCTGCCTGAGACTTGCCAGGAACAGCCGATTTAATGTTTAAACCAGTAATACTAATTACTTTCCCTTGCTTACATTCAACTCTAGCTACCTCTTTGTTGTCATCCACAGTACTAGATTGAGCCACTAGCGGGTTCTTAGCTGCAATCTGCGCGTTTGGTACTTCACCCTTAGCAACCTGGTTTTGTTGAGCTACATCGGGTTGTGTTGGTGTGGTACTGGGATCGGTGCAAGAACCTTTCAGCTGAAGTTTACTAATATCTGGGCATATAATAGAACTCACACTAAATTCTTTGTGCGTGAGAGAACACGATGCCTGACCGCTGCATTTGGTCACAGCAAATTTATATACATCGTTTAATTGTGGACAATCTTTGGCCAGTTGCTCCTGAGCTATTGAACTGCCACTTGAATAAATCTTCATGCCAGTAATGCTTATAAATTTTCCACTGGGACATTCTATTTTGGAGACCACTTTGTTATCTTCAGCGTCAGCATTTTGAGGAGCACTTACAGCTGGTGCACTTACAGCTGGAGCACTTACAGCGGGAGCACTTACATCAGGAGCACTTACTGCAGGAGCACTTACTGCAGGAGCACTTGCTGCAGGAGCACTTACAGCTATAGCACTTATAGGAGCACTAGATGCAGGAGCACTTACAGCTATAGCACTTATAGAAGCAGTGCAAGAACCTCTCAGCTGAAGCTTGATTATATCCGGACAAACATTACTAACACTAAATTCTCTCTGCGTCAGGGAACACCTGTCTTGATTATTGCACTTCGCTTGAGCATACTTCAGTACATCGCTCACCATTGGACAACCCTGAGAAAGCTGATCTTGAGATTTATCACTAGATGTTGAACTGATTTTGAGCCCTGTAACACTGATAATTTTTCCACTAGGACATTCTATTTTAGAAACTACTTTATTGTCATCACCGGCATCAGGTTGTGTGATAGGCTGTGGTGTTGGTGTATCAATGCTGTCTGGAGTGTTACAGGAACCACGCAACTGTAGTTTATCTATATCCGGACACAGAACGTTACTTACGGAAAATTCTTTCTTCGTCAAAGAACATCGAGACTGACCGTTGCATTTTTTTACCGCAAAACTATAAATATCGTTCAAATGAGGGCAGCCAGCTGCAAGATCCGGTTGTGATTTGTCAGTGCTGGAAGATATGAGTTTCATACCAGATATTTTGACAACTTTTCCGGCAGGGCATTCCACTTTGGTGGCTTCTTTACTGTCATCAGGATCACCCTGTGAGTCAGAACTGCTCTGTTGCTGGTTTCCGCTTGTAGCCGGTGCAGGAACACCACACGAACCCTTCAGTTGTACTTTGTCAACATCGGGACAAGGAACGCTAAGTTCACTCTGCAGCATAGAGCAGGTCTGCTGGCCATTGCACCTACCTGAAGCCAAATTAAACACATCTCTCACTTGTGGACAGTTTCCTGCAAGTTCTGCTTGTGTCTTACCACTTCTAGTCTTCATCTGAACACCACTTATCTGAATAACCTTCCCATCCGGGCAGTTGATCTTAGACGGTTGGTCTGCTTGGCGTGTCTTCCTACTCAGGTTTTCCTCGCTTTCAGCTAGGACTGTGTCATCATCCTTGGCAAGTTCTTGAAGGCTTCGCTCACTTTCAGCTAGGACTGTATCATCATCCTTGGCAAGGCTTCTC
>JAQFZF010000253.1:0-19554 GCA_034695365.1 Enchytraeus norvegicus
AAAAAGATTTCCGTACTCTATAAAATTGGAGATGAAAGAAGGAATGTAAGAACTAATCATTTACTTTTTCGATTTATTGAATCATAGATCAAACAAATATTTTTAGATATATACGAATAAATTTCGATCCGAATGGAACAGTGGGGGGGGGGGCTCAAATTTCCTGACATGTACGTCCATAAATGCTAAATTCTTAACACACTGAGGCACTACATATAGATATACACAAATAAATCGTTACAATACACAATATGTTAATCAGTTCAACGACAATACACTGTGAACAATGTACATTGTACAGTGGTTTAACGTCTGCTTCCTCATTCAAGAATGATGTCAGACTCTAATCGTATTTATTCTTAAATTAACATGCCAACCATTATAAATAACTTATACATAATAATTAATTATCGCTTTTAATGTGTACATGAGAGACTCGCATAATTGCAGGGAAATCAAGGGTCATATTGAATAATCGCATCTTTCCAATGAAAAAGCAATGGACAGTATGTAGAGTTGAGAACAAAAGAATGGCAGCATTAGGTGATTATGAGAGATTAAGATTCCGCTAGCAAGATGAAACATTACTTCAGCATTATATTAACTATCAGATAATCCAAATCCAATTTTTATCTGATTGTCCAAATTCTCATCTGATAAATCTATTTTCGTTGTTGTTGTCGCTCACCCAAGGTGCCGGCCGTGGTGCCGACTCCCTCCATCCACTCGTTGAAAGCTACGCTCACAGGCCCACAGTTTGCAATGCGGCGCCAGGTGGCCTACTTCAACAGGGGATGGGCCCCTTTGGAAGTGCTCAGACCCCTGCTGAAAGCAACGGTTCTTGCTGGGAAGGGCAGGAAAAATGTTGTGATACAAATTGTAATCCCGGCCTCGCTGGATTAGCAACCCCAACTCGAGCAGGCTGTACGTTTAGGGGCTATTTTCATCAACTGATGCAGTAGGCTACTTTAATGTAGGCATAGTAAACTACTATTCATTAATGTAGGCATTCCTGAGCTTAATAAACATTAAATAATTGTAAATTATCACTGGTTGACGTCACAACATAATATTACACTGTACCTGCATTGAGGCAAGTATCATACAGAGCACACCTGCTACCACCATCTGAAACATTTGTAATAGTATACCATGTATTATCATATCTATATATAATACATCCATTATAATTATTATACCTGTATAATGTATATTAATTAGACTGGGTAAGACAGTCATTTTTAAACCTGTCGAATACAAAACTGATGAACGCAATATTATGTTCGAAAAGGTTGTATGCTGCATACCGGTTGGATGGCCGAGTTGATAGCAAGCTTGCCTGAAAAGCAGAAGGTCATGGATTTGATTCCCAGCCGGGTTCGTCTCTGACAGTATCCCTGGGTAAGGGAACAGGCGTTAAACTTAGTTTTACAGTTTCTTAGCTTTACCATACAAATAGGCCTAAACATTGTAGAGAGTGTAAAGAATAATTATATAATAATAGTCAATATATAACAAACTAAAAGCTAATTTAAGAAAGAAAAAATATAATGATCAAAAACCTAGATAAAGAATACAGTCATTTCATTATAAACCTGATTTAAGAAATGTATTATACAGCAACATATATTATGTAATTAATGTGTTCAGAATTTGGGACATTTCGTCACTGATCTAGCATAGTTGATAGCACACTTGCGTTGTTCAGTAGGGGGCTAGCCAGGCTAGATACACCTATTTCTATCATCATCCTTGGAGATGGAAACTGTTAACCTCACACAAATATTACAATATAAAAATAATTATTCACAAACACAAAACGTTTCAAACTACATTTCTAACTACAGCTGAGCAAACTCTGTATACATCTGTTCTTGCTACATGTTTTCTTACAAGACATGTTTTCTTACCAAACATGTTTTCTTACAAGACATGTTTTCTTACCAAACATGTTTTCTTACAAGACATGTTTTCTTACAAGACATGTTTTCTTACAAAACATGTTTTCTTACAAACATGTTTCTTACAAAACATGTTTTCTAACAAATATGTTTTCTTACGTTTTCTTACAAGACATGTTTTCTTACAAGACATGTTTTCTTACAAAACATGTTTTCTTACAAAACATGTTTTCTTACAAAACCATGTTTTCTTACAAAACATGTTTAGCTAAAAACAATGAACAAAAATTCAACTACACACTACAACAGAACACACTACAATAAACAATGAAACATGTACTCACTGGGATCTAATCACACAACTGTTACAACATTGACATTTCTAAACTACTTCAATAATTAGAATACTAATGATATATACTATATAATCTGAAATCATATAGAGCCCCATAGCGGACCTGGAACAGAATTTCATACAGCATTATAGCAAAACAATATAAAGAAAATTTCTAATCATTTTTAAACAAAACAAATGAAACAATAATGGCAAACATAAAGAAAAATGATCTCTCGACAGATGTAAAGTTTGATATAATAATATCAAACAAATTTCAATATACACCCTGTCTAAAAAAAACGGCCCCCCTAAAAAAATGTGAATAATTTGAAAACGGAATTACCAATTCATTCGCCGTTCGGCAACCCACTAGGACTGCCAATTTGACATATTCCAAAAAATGTTGGTAAATGTATCTTGAAAAATGACGAAACTGGAAAGTTATCAGCACACAAGGGGTGTTTGACACAGTGGCCATTATGGGATAGCTTGATCTTTATTCTGGTTCTTCAAAATAAGCCCTCTTTTAAAGCCGATTCCTGTGAAATTTACCAATAATATGGAGCAATCAATTCAATCCAACATCACCAAGTTTCGATCGGATATCTTTCAAAACAAGAAAGCTATTGATATTTGAGTGTGACAGTGATAGAGAAAGAAGCTTGCATTATTTAACATTGTACGACATTCTGAAATTGCAATACTGTCATAATCAAATATCAATAACTTTCTTATTTTGAAAGATATCTGATCGAAATTTGATGATGTTGACGAGAATTGATTGTTTAATATTACTTGTAAATTTCACAGAAATCGGCTCTAAACCAGGGTTCATTTTAAAGAACCAGAATAAAGATCAAGCTATCCCACATTGGCCACTGCGTCAAACACCCATTGTGTGCGGAAAACTCTCCTGTCTTGTCATTTCTTTAAGATATGTTGATCAAAATTTGTGGGCATATGTCAAATTGGCAGTCCTAGCGGGGCTCCAAATCACGAATGAATTAGTTATATTTTACAAAAGTTATTAACAATATTGTAGGGGGGGGTCGGTTTTTAAGAGACAGGGTGTAGTTAATCTTTATATGCATTTGACTAATAGTTATTTAGAACTCCGTTCATTTTGGCAAGCAACATTACAGAAATATTCTATAGATAGATTTTTATCAATTTTTATTATAAATTTAAACATTTGAAATATTTAATTAAATAGAGATCTCTTATCCCTCCCAAATACAAATAATGAGTAGGAACCTTCAATATAAATTTGCTTCACATCTCTATACATTTATCTTAATTCTTAAATAAATCACAACATAAAAAAGGCCTTGCAAAGAACATTCTAGAATATTGCATCAATCAGACTTGTAAACGCAAAAATATATAGAAGTGTTAACCAGCGATCATCATTTTCAGTATTGTTTTTATTAGGCTTACACTATATTAGTGAAGTTAGAGTTATAATATATTTAGGCCTGCAAGTGGGCCCTTTCAGGAACATCGCTGTATGATTATATCCTAAATATCTATCTCACAAATAACTAAACATTATAAAATAATAAATATGGACATTCACTGTCCTGATGATAACAACACTAGCAAAAAATAAGTATTATAATGGCAATAACAATGCTAATTGTTCAGCTACCTGAACGAGAAACCGGAATTTTTGTTAGGAATTTGATTATCAGAATTTGAGCCATCCCGAATAAACGTTCCACTCCATACTCCTATCTATAATAGAACATTTGCTCAATTGTAAGGGACTTTGTTACTAAGATGTTCACAGTTAACAATGTTATATTTAATTGTTAACACACATTTCAGCTAACTTCGCTAAATTACTACTACTATATTAAAAACACAACAGAAAACAGGCGTAAAGGGCTTAGCAATATTAATGTCAATATTGCAATTAATTAGAAGCACAGGTGAATAAAGATTGATATGACATATAAACCAAAATTACGCAACCAGATGAAGCAATATACCTCTTTAAATACCAACTGGCTCAGCCACAGAGAAAAAGCCAAGAATTGAAATAGGTAAGTTCTAAGATAACTTTTTTTATCAAGAAACTCAAGCAAGAAAACAGAGTTTGAATAGAAAAATATTATAGAACACCTGGTCCTAATTAGCCCTAAACTCTAATTTAGTCAATCATAATATATTTATTTTTAATCTTTCAATCCAAATCATACACTACAGTGGTCATTGAATATCTTAAGCACAGTAAACTATATAACAGTGTCAAATATCAATATGCTGCAAGTTTTATTTTAATACCGTAGTCACAAGAAGATGCTTAATATATTTTAATGTTAAACATTATAGCCTACTAAATCATGTGTTTCATGCAACAAAGCAAACCAATGCTTCCTAAAACAGTCAGTCCAGGTGTATTTAAAACAGAACCTAGATAGGGTTTCCACAATTAGAAGGCCTGCAATACTTCTCTAGATACGATACTTATATATACAACAACAACAAATAAAATTTTATTACCAATTGGGCCCAATATAATTAAAGTCATCAACTGTAGATTCCGAAGTTTGGCCTAGTACAAGCATCTAGATATAATTTAGCGCGTCAAACTTCTTCAAAGTATGTCCTGGAGTATGCTTGTCAAATCTGCTGGACAAGTCTGAGAAGTTAGTCCTATACCAAAATTTTACGTTACAAAGTCCCATGCTAAACTAGAAAGGGGTAAGCTAAAACATTTTGAAGCAGATATGAGATATATATGCCAACTGCCATAACTTTGTTATTATTATATTTAGCTAGTACCAGAGCAAAAATCTAATCTCTTCTTTTTTTACAAAAAGGCAACACCGGTTTATTTAACCTTAACATATTATAGCACATGTATACATTCACAGTACTTAACATCTAGATATCAACTGAAGCATCACCAACTACCATCAATTTGTTAACTTCTTAGTACAAATATATATGACCTTGGACCATGGGCCTACATTATGGCAAATCAACATGATCTAGGCTAGATGGCTACTATCCAACAAAAATGCACTTTTCAAAACTTATCAAAAGTTTGACAGAAAAATAATCAACTCTAACACCAGTAACTTATAAATATATATAAGTTTTATATATATAGTATAAATATATATAAATATATATATAGTATTAATGCCGAGTTCTCGAATTGCAAACAAATTCGAATAGCCAAACTGAGCGGGCCTGGGGACCCAAAAACATAGGGGGTTGGGCCCCTACAAATGGTACCCTTAAATCTAGAGCTATTAGGGTGGGGAGAAAAAGGAGGCAATTGGGGATGTCTGCCCCATCAGGATATCCCGTAACTCGAACACTACTTAACTAAGTATACCTAAGTTCTTTGTTTTGAAAGAACAAAAGTTTGTCTAGTCAATTAACTTCTATGGGCCCACATCTGAACTTTACATTATTATTATTATTTATTTATTTAAATACTAGCTCGAGGGTAAACAATTTCACAATGGAGAATCTTGATCTAGCTGAAAACTTTCAGAAATCGGCTCTTAAACTGTTACTTTACAAAATTAGAAACATTTACTATCAACACGAGAAGATATCTTGAGCTAATAATATATACCAGTTAATAAACCTAGATGTGCGATATGGACATGTTATCCAGTTGTACTGAGCGTTGTAAGGTCTGACAATGATCCTGAAGAAGGCTGAGAGGTGACCGACTTGGCCAGTGCTACAAGAACACTTGTGGTGCTTGGTGTGTTCTGTTCTTCTGGGATCAAACTCAGCAGGGCCATCATCACAAACCCTCCGAATATGAACACAATCTTCATGAGACTTGTGTCCTCTGGGTCCACCTCCTCCTGGAGTATCTCAAAGAACGTCACGTAGATAAATGTTCCCATCGCGATGGCCTGGAGGATTCCATTGGCGATGTTGATATACTTGGACTCGTGTCCCAACTCCGTCATGATCGTACCAATGGCCACGCCAATCGGCATGATCATGGAACAGAGAAAAGATGTGAGTAGGAGTCGGCGTAGGGGAAAAGATGATTTGACGAACTGTAACCCCAGACTAAATCCTATCACGGTCTCATGGCACATGACAGCAATGAAGAGATGTAGGACATTCTGAGTGGTAGCCTGGAGACCTATGCTCATACCTTCAAATATCCTGTGCAGAGAGAGAGCCAGGATGAGAATGATTGATCTCGTCGCGTGGTGGTGACCTCCGCCGCCGCCATGTTTGTGAGTGCTACCCCCTCCTACAGAAACCTTATCCGCATTTATTGAGTTGCATCGATTCATGTCGTCTATCTTCATTGCTACTATTATATGTTTCTCTTGTGTTAGCATGGGTTTGGTGCCGTTAGTGGTTCCTGTGACGTCGCTACAACATTCACCCGTCCCAGTGAAAGGACAAGAACTAGTCGCTCGACAACTGTTCGGGCCACCAAAGTTCAAATCGAGATCTTCAATATCAATAGGACGTAACTTTACGACACCGTCACTGGTTTGCTTAGTGAGCAATACTTTAGTGTCCTCATCTTTCCCCTGACATGGCAGTCCTACGGAACATTCCTTACACTTATCGGCATCGCTAGATTTACACGTTTTCTCATCAGTGATACGACCTACGTACGACACCTGGGGAATAACCTTTACATCATCTCCACACGGCACGCCAAAGTTCTTTCTACACGATTTCTTCTTCTCCAAGCGACGCTTGTTAAAAAATAATACCAATTTCTCCGCAAACAGTACGAGAAAGAATCCAAATCCGATAAACAGTTCCGGTAGTGGATATTCAATTCTGCGAGGAGGTATTCCGTTCTTACAGTTCTCATCGACAAGGCTTTGGTTAGGGTTGAGGAGCTCGTGGATTGATTCCCTCATCAGTGTGTTGACTTCTGGTCCCATGTGGAGGAGGTAGGTGCCGAAGAAGATCCCTCCACCGAAGCACATGAGGTAGCTGAGTATTCTCTTGCCGGTGTCGCCTTTCTTTGAGATGTAGCCGGACAGTTTGTACGGGATGATCGTGCAGAAGAATGGCAGGACAAACGTGCCGATCAGAGTAAAAACCTTGACCATCCATCGCTCCATGCTTCCTTGTATCGAGTGGTACCAAGTTAGAGTAATGTAAATGTAAAATAATTAATATGTTTAGTCTGGTATTATAGCTACTGAGCTGTTACAAGTTTCTGAAATATAGACATACAAAATATTAAAGTTTAGTGTTCAATATATTGCAATGGAATGTAAGCTAAAAGAATCCATAAAAGAAATTTATGTTAAATTAACTAAGTATTTAGCAAGAGAAATCAATTAATTAAGTTAACCAATCCAATCCATTAGTCTAGTCAAGCAAACGATATTTATAAATTTAACATTTTCTCTCATGGATAGGTGTCATCAACATATTTAGGCCAATCTCAATGCCATTTTAAGTAACTTTTAAATAACACTCAGCCAACATTTGCACAATTATATAAACAACTTCACACACACACTCATTATCATTCATACCAATTTATTATGTTGTTGTTGCCCACCCGAGGATCAGCCGTGGTGCTGACCCCCTCTATCTTCGTCCTTGGGAGTGCTCCTCCAGGGCTCGCCGCCAAGTATCCAGCAGCTCTGCCGCCTCACAGGGATTGTTCCAGAAGTCTATTGGAGTAAGTGTCTGTATTTGTATGCATTGAAAGAGGTGTATTGTGTCATGTGCTTGGTCAGAGCAAAGGGGGCAGAGAGTAGTTCACTATCTTAACAATTTATCATCCTCATCAATCTGTAATAAGGAATTTTACAAGTGACCAATTCACTTGCCAATTGAGTCCCTTTGAAAACAAAGTCCCTTTAAGGTCAAATTGAAACCTCCTATAATTCAATTTAAATTATACTACGAGAATTCCTATAATTAATTACTGCATATATTTGGTTTTGTAGCTTATTTTATTTCTACTAGAATTATTATTATTTGTCTCTCATTTTAGAACAAAGCACACAAAGTCACACACTAACTCATCCTCTCTTCCTCTCACACAAACCTCCCTATCTCTCTCTCACTATCTCACTCTCTCTCTCTTTATATCTCTGACACACACCTTATATTCTTACAAATAACTGTGCATACAATTCAACTATAACATGCACGTGTCATACAGGCATAAATAATACACAAATCAACACCACAGTGTAAACAAGGCGGATGTTCTACAGCCTATCAGGCTTTGTTAGCCTACCAGGCTTGGTACAGCTCACATCCAACTATCTTAAGTTTGATATCACATTCTACAATCACAATTGGGTAACCGCTTTGAGAATTAATTTGGAAGAACAACGACCTTAGAGACTATCCACCAAAATGTGTACAGACTTATTGTTTTATAATTAGGCTAGATATTAGTCACAACTCTAACTATCCAGACTGAAAGTGGTGACTAAGTGGTCAGGAAAATAGCACTATTCTGCACCACTGCATATCATTTTTTAAATTCTTTGGTGTAAACATAAATATGCAAAGCTATACTTCTAATATATATATAATCGACAAGTCTTATCTCATAGTAAATAGTATGCTGAACACTAACCATACTACTTATCTTAACCATAACCCCAATATTAAGTTCAAAACACTCTATACAAGAGCTACAACTGTGGCCACTAAAATTCGACTAATATAGAAATCTCAAACTCGAGTAGTCCTACTAGAATAATGAACGGGAGTT
Organism: Enchytraeus norvegicus; assembly: GCA_034695365.1. NCBI lineage: Eukaryota > Metazoa > Annelida > Clitellata > Enchytraeida > Enchytraeidae > Enchytraeus > Enchytraeus norvegicus. The sequence continues at coordinate 8,942 of JAQFZF010000253.1, forward strand.
CATTGTTCATTTACATTCAGGAAAAGTTTGTGTCCAGTCATAAGCAACAAGGACACCACCATTTAGCGTCCATTTCTTCACCGAGAGATGATTAAATAATTTTAAGGGATGTCTCTCCACAACAGGGTTCGGACACTCTAGTATGTACCCAAAAACTGCAAATTTTATTTTCTTTAGGAGGGACATCCCATACACAAATTCCTACCAAATGCTATTGACCTACAAAATCTCATACAGATTAAAGCTATGGTAGCAAATTAGGAATCGAAACCCTGCCTAATATGCCTAGGCGACCAAAATGTTTTTGACTGGAACATCCATCGACCTTCAAGGCCTAAAACTCTAACATAAGTGAACCTGATCATGGTTTGTTTTCATCAGAATTTGAGATATGGATGAAAGTTGGATAGAAATGAGTAAAAACCTTGAAACCTTGAAAACAACATAAATATCTAGTATACCTGATAACAATGTTACAACATTAATATCTAGTACGCCTGATATCTATAGCAGTGAGATCCATTATACCAGGGTTATCTACAGGTGATATATAAAACTTGATAAAACCCAAGTCACTAGAACTGCTAGCCAGATAAATTACCTAAAGGCCTATACTGTGGCCTACTAGGCCATACAAGGCTGTGACCGACCCTGACCCCGCAGTGACCGATCATCGTAATATTTTGGGAGGGGGGAGTCAGATCTGTGATGGCACTTGATTACAAGGTTGGGAGAGAGGGAGGGTAAATAATGTCAAAAATATGACGACCTAATGTGTGGATGAACCCTAGGTACTCCAATGTTAGAATGGTATAAGGCCCTATTGTCTGTTTAACTTTCTTAAAATTTCTGATTGTAAAATTAAAAAATAATCCATCTGGAATTATTAAATTAATATGACCCACAACACAGTGCCTATATTATTCAATTTAGCTATTCTTCATTCTTATCTATCACTCAATAATTGAAATGATCAATTCAATCAATCCTAAGTACTTAATAATCTTAACAATGTCCTTAGTTTTAGCTAGCAACTGATCCTTCCTTATCAAAGCTATTGTTGACACAAACTAGAGCAGTGGAAAGATTGCTACACAATCAATAAACATCGCCTTATGGTGATGAACACAACGTTAAATCCTCACTGTATTGTATTGTACCAAATGGTAGAGTGAAACACATAGGCTACACAAAGCTACACAAAGCATCACACACAATAACAATGACATTACGCAAACACTGTGTTAGCACACACCCACACACATTTAAAAACTACTTGATATTTATAACTACTTGATATTTTATATAAAAATCAATGAAGATTATAATATTGTTGGAACTTTCCTATCTGTAATTAAAAGCTAAGTTTACCGGCTCACATCAATACTTTATCATATCAAGTACACATCTCACATCAATACTTCATCATATCAAGTACACATCTCACATCAGTACTTCATCATATAAAGTACACATCTCACATCAATACTTCATCATTTCAAGCACACATCTCACATCAATACTTCATCATATCAAGTACACATCTCACATCAATACTTTATCATATTACATACCTCAAAGAGATATTTAATTATAACTTAGAACTACTTACTAAATTTCACTTTTTATCAATGATTTGAAGAAGATATTCCTTAGTTTTAGAAGCTTATATAATTATGTAATATTAAATCTTTAATTAATGTATTGTCTATATATCCAAATATGTTCAAGCTCAGTGATTCTCAATAATCATAAATCAGGTGTGGCCAACATTTTATCAACTTTATTATTTAACGTAAATAGTAGTAATAGTTTTATTAGGAACTTCATTGTGACATACATTAAATTATAGACTTTGTCAAGATTGGCACAGAAATGGTCACATATATTTAACATTAACATATTCATTTTTTCTGAGAATTTTCCTAAATTGTTAGCACATCACTCTATTTTTCTATGTGATTCATGGTTTCAAAACCAGGGCTTAGCCATCACTGATGTAGCCATTAGGCCAGGAAACTGACTTCAAATTCGGTTAAGCCTTTACAGCAATATTTTGTGAGGCAAGGGAAATCAGTTAGAAGCTTTTAAAATAACACAATATGGAGAGGGTCTCTGCCACTTCATAACACTATGATATTGAGAAACATTTCTTAAACAAATTAAGCTAAAAGTTAAGTTACCATGAAGACACAAAATGCACCTGCCCTTAGGCAAAACACTAATGACGATGTGGGTGACTGACGAATTAGTGATGAGTTTTCCGGAAAAATATTTTGCGGAAAATTATCCGGAAATTTTTCGAGAATTTTCCACGCAACCGGAAAAACATCTTTAGCTCTTAACGTCATTCTAAAAAAAATTAGGTCCATCTATTGAATCAATTTATATACTGGATAAGATAGCTTAATATGATGCTGATATATTGTGATACTTATAAATTATTAAATTTAGCAATTCATGGAACAATATCAGAAATTTTCCAGAAAAATTCATTGGAAATTTCCCCAGAAATATGAAATTTTGCAGACAATTTTTCTGCCTAAGGTCACTACTGAAAACTGAACCTAATTAAAAGCTTTAAATATAGCTTAGTTTGATGTTAAAATGTTGTCATACATGTAAATTGTTATTTTGTAAATCATGAGAAAAATATGGGAAATTTTCCGAAAAAATTTGTTGGAAATTTCCCCGAAAAATATGAACTTTTCTGGACAATTTTTCCACCTAACATCACTACTGACGATGAATGTCACCCGCATGTTGCATTGAATGCACTCGATAGCCCTTCAAAGCAGTGGCACCGCCAAGGGAGGTTCATGGGGGCAGAATGTCCCCCCATAGAAAACTTTCACCCCTTCCATCGAATCCATCCACCCTCCCCCCCCCAAGAATTTCAGATACACGCAGCACACAATGTAACTAATAATGTAATATGCCCCAATGACCCTGCTAAATTTTTCTTTGCCCTCCCCCTGTAATCATTTATCTAAATAGAAACTATTTAAAATGATATGGCATGGTTTATTATTATTTATTTAATATTGTGCATCAGTGGTCAGCTGATAGGATACATTGTGTCCTCACTGACGGCCGATTTTTTATCTCTTGTGTTTGATTGTGTGTGTATGTTAGCCTGTATGTTTGTTGGCTTACAAGTGTATTTGCTTGACTATTTTGTAAATTCCTGAATAAACATAGTTCTCTCTCTCTCCCTCCCCGAAATTAATTGTTCTGGCTCTGCCACTGGTTGCCACAGCATAGATTCTCAAACATGACTAGGGTACTTAAATCTACAGCACATCTCTCTCTTTCTCTTTCAAACTGCACTGCAAAATGGCAGGTCCACTGGTCCAAGCGACATAGCCTTATTCAGTCTACTTTCATCCTCGCTAGTGAGCAATCCATCCACTAACACATTGATCCCATGGATGTGCCTTTATTACACCAAAAATGTAACTTTTATCGTGAAAATATCTGGCTTCCGAGATGATCTCGCCATCCTGCCACAGTATCTGCTTTAGTCGGCTCTTACCGAGTCTTACAAAATATTTCTGTTGTTTTGTTCTGTTTTAAACAAAACAAATTAAACAAATTAGTTTTCTGTTGGATTAAATCTTGAATTTTTCTCATAATCATTACAATATCCTGTGCACAGTATTCTTAGCAGTAGTAGTAGGTCCAGGTGTATAAAGGTCACTGTGTCATAACTGGATGATTAGCGTTCATTGCAGTATTCTTGAAAGCTGCCTGTGTATTTATGTAAATCATTCAAACATTACTCCCCTAGGAATGGTCCACAATGAAATAATTTTATATAGCTTCAACACCTCTCCCCATCCCCCCCATAAAAGTAGGCACAAGAAGATGAATCTGAATCATTTCATACAAAACTATTTAAACAGATCGACAGGATATTTGCATGTCTTAGAAGTCAAGCAAAATTAGAAGTTGAATAGCTCAGTTTAGCTTTACCACAAACCACTGTACTGTGGTTTGTAGCGGGTCTGACGAAACTTTAAAAGTAACAACGTCTAACAGTACAATACGGGTTACAATAATGATATGGGTTTAACGTCGGTTTCATCATCTGACGACGATATCATGGTAACATCGAATCATGGACTCGACGAGTAGGCCTACTATATATTAACAAATTATCTCTCTCTCTCAACTGTACTGCCAAATGGCAGGTCCAAGTTAAACATTCTGAAACACAATTATAACAATATGCTAACTAAAAATTAGTGATGTTAATACCAGATTTTTCCTCAAACCGGTTTTCGATTGTATAAAACCGGTATTCGATTCGAATACCAGTTTTCTTGGTTTTCTTTGCAGAGAGAGAGATTTATTATTAGAGCCTACACAATGCAGGCTCTAATTGCCTGTATTAAAATCATTATCACTGCCCGAGGTTTGGTTGTACATAGTTGTTAAGCTCTAGTCTGACATTACACTGGTAATGCAAAATAATTATTTCAGCAAATGGGAATTTTTGCCTTAGACCTGTCATCTGGCAGAGCACCCATGTTATGTTATTGCTGTCTTACACTTATATTACACTCACAACACTCGAAAGTACTACACTTTGATAATTTCACTGAAATTTGTGATTAAAAATATAACTAGAATAATTCCTACAAAATACCTTTTAAAGAGAAGTTAATTATATATATTATCAGAGAATCGATCTGATAATTTAATTTGACAAATGTGTCATAATAATATAGGCCCAGTTAGGCCCTACTTGATTGCTAAGGGCTAAATAACAGTGACTGCTCTATTTGCTGTCATTGCCTTTGCGCTTATCACACTTTACAGTGCCATAACACCAAATCCGGTACTCGGTTTCGAAACACAGAACCGGTATTCGGTTGTAAAATCGAATACCGGTTTACCAGATTTCGTTTAACATCCCTACTAATAATGAGCACTCCATCGATCATCAAATTGATCCCAGCAAAAAGGCTATGCCCTTAACACGTGTACCTAAATGTAACCTTTTTCTTAGGAATATATATTATGACTTCCGAGGTGGTCTCCTGTTGCATTCCTCAGTATGAAAATATCTACGTTAGTCGACTTTTATGAAAAGTGAAGTTTTCAGTTGGTTTTATTCTCAAGTTTCCTGGCTCCAACACATTAATATACATATATATTAACAATATAGGCTTTATATCTATTGTGGCTAACAATTTTAATATCATCAATTGATCTATTCAATGATTTAACCAGATAACAGTCCTGACCAATAAATAAATTCCTATACAGTCTACACTTACTAGGATATTACATTAGAAAACTACATTAGGAATAGCCTAATTTATTAACTTCCCTCATCGTTATTCTCCGCGGCACAGACTATCTTGGATCTGGTAAACCAGCACACGCTTTATTGTTGTTTCGATTTTTTTTAAATTTTTAATTTAGGGATCAGGCCCAGGGTAAGGGTATGGGTAGGATTAGACTTGGACCCACATCCTGACCTAAACCATACGTCCATACTCGAATGAATAATTTGAAGAAAATCGAACGACGACAAGGCACATTATTTTACCAGACCCCATATTTTTCATAAAGTTTACATGGATTGAAAAATTTAGGGTCTGGTAAAATAATGTGCCTTGTCGTCTTTCGATTTTCTTCAAATTATTCATTAGGCTTAAGGACCTATGATTTAGGTCAGGGTGTGGGTCTAACTCTAATCTATGCTAATGGGACATCTCTGACATCATTTTTGAATGAGGAAACGGACAATAAACCACCTTATTATTTTTATTTTTATTTTTATTCTTTTACCCTGGGTGTAAAGAGCCCGGTGGGTTTTAATAAAGCTATTCAATTAAGAACGAATTGAATCGTCGCCCAGCTGCTCGAGATCTACTGGGTTAAAAGAGCCGTGAAAGCATACAGCGCTGAAGCTTTGCAGAGTGATCGTGAGCCTGTGCCAAAGAAAAGAGGTCTCGCGCTGATCCCCAGTTTGTCTGGCGCAGTTTCTGCCAATGCCATTTACAAAGACATCTTCATCGGGCCTGTCGTCTCTGGAGTGGACATGGCCACGGGAACAACCTCATACTTACGGGCCAAATCCTGATAATTTTCTAATTTCCTGGAAGCCGCAATTTTGGCAGCCGCACCTGCAGTAATTGAAGTGGAATTGAGGTAGGAGTTGGCCATTGTATCAATGACAGTGACGTCCCGCATGGCACATTTGCCAGTGCTCCAAGGCACAAGTCGACGATTATTATTATTATTATTATGTATAGTTTATTTTCACAAACTGAATGGTAAATAGAAATACAGATCTTTACAGAAAAACTATGGTAAACATATATGTAATCAAACATCAATAAATTAAAAAGTCAATTGCAATTTCTACAATACTAGGCTTAAATAATTAATAAATTTGAGAAAAATACACTCTCAAAGTTTATCCGTAATTACATTATTATTTTTATACAGGGGTATTCTAGAACGTTAAGGAATCAAAGTTAATGTATGAATAATGTTTGAATATCAAGATCGTTCATAAAGTTGGATTGTATCATGGCGCCGTGTGTAAATCGAGAAACTTGGAAGATTAATATGGAGCTTCTACCTGTGAAGGCAACATACTTCTTCATATTTGCAGGTACTGTGCATACTCTCAGTACATATTGTCAATTTATATGTACGTCATGTTCTCTGTTTTGAATCAGGAAATTGGGCATAGTGCATACTTATTTTTGTTTGAGACGATTGACGAAGACTACTGAAGAAGTCTTCAATGATTGCTGAAGAAGCCATCAATTGAAAAACTATCTCAGCAGCTATAATTCATCGTCAGGGTCTTTGGTCTGATGCCTCCCTCAACCTCATTAGACTTCGTACAAATGATGTGACACACGGTGATCGTGCTTGGTCTGCTGCTGCGGCCTCGGTGTATAACAGCCTAGAACCAGATCACGTGAAGCAAGAAGCAAGCTACCTAACCTTCCGAAGACATGTCAAAAACATACTTAATTTACTTATGGGCACAGTTATCAATGTATTAAATAATTATCCGATAGTGGCTCACCTATTGAATACGAACAATCCTATATGATGTACTTTTTGACCCTGACATCTAATGATATATATATCTAGCTAAATATTTATAACATGTAGAATGCGTGATTAAAAATCTGTATGTAAGCCTACATGTACATATATTGTAAAGCAGTCTCAAAAATTGGTTTCCGTTATGACACTGAGCACTATGTTAGTGGCCGTTGCTAATAATAATAATAGAACCCAGTAGATCTCGAGCAGCTGGGCGACGATTCAATTCGTTCGTAATTGAATCGCTTTTGTAAAACCCACCGGGCTCTTTACACACAGGGTAAAGAAAAAATTTAATTTATTTAAAATTAATAAAAATAAAAAATAAAAATTATAAGTACCAGGCGCTTTAAGGCAACAATACAGTATGCTTTTGCAGCACTGTATACGGTATGCTTTAGCAGCCATAGCAATGCATGGCATTCTATAGATCAGGAGAGTTACTTTATATGGTATTATATATATACCGTAATATATTTTATAGATCTATAGGCTAGTGTTTAAAATAATAAAAACTATTTGATCTTATTATATAGCCCATGGTCGTTTACCACGCAGGGCATAAAAAACACCTCGATCTGCTTCACTGCTAAATTTCACCCATGGGTCTCATACAGTATATAGGGCCTATCCCTCTATAATACATATGTACATATAATATTTATTATTTCTAAACTTTTTATCCATTGTTTAGCCCAGGGTCGGTTATCGCCCAGGGCATAAAAAGTAAAAAATTAAAATGCTATTAATAATATTTAATAATATTTACACTTTATCTTAGTAATATTTAGATGTGTAAAGGTAACGGTTGTGTGCTATTCGTTACCGAATGTAGGCGGCGCGCGGAGCTGATCCCGATCCTGAGCTATTTCAGCACACAGGTGACATAGTCATTAATCTGACGGTGAGATCGCCAACATGACTCTATACAATCCAATTGGATAATTGGATCATTACGCCAGACCTGTGGTAACCTTCGCAATCTTCCGAAGTAGTCACCTACTACGTACTAATTTGCTTTCAATTATATCCGAGATTTTACTCTCTGATTGCTCGACCGGGAATTGAAACCCAGACCTTATGCGCAGCAGTCGACACAAACTGGCTGACGCACTAACCAACTGATCTACGGAGACGTACTGTGTTTAGATGTGTACTGTGTATATTTAAGGACAAATCCTTCATCTTGGGATCAACTTGTTGTATTGTTCGATAATGGCTCATTAATAATTAGTGAGATTATGGACACGAGTTTGATAGAAATTTATGCTTTGAACCTCTCATCTGGATAATGATGTACAATGTATAATAAATTTGTAGAACTTAGTTAATAATGTAACTGTATTGATAGGGGTTATTATATAATTGTTTAGTTAATTAATTTGACTTTTATTATATTTCTAGATAGATAATTATTCATTTCTAAGTGTAGCTCGAGCCTGTTTAGTACTGTTATGTTTTGAATTTATTATAAATTTTTCTTTTGCTATTGTTATAAAGTTATAACACATTGCGATTGACAATATATAATAAAATAAACTGATAAATTGATTCCAGAGTTTGCCTTTTTGAGTTGTCTAGTCAGTAGCATGCTTGCCTGATAAGCAGGAGCTCATGGGTTATAGTCCCAGTCAGGCTCGTCTTTGACTGTATGCTTGTGTTGTGAAAACTGACATTTAACTTAGTGCCTGAGCACTTTTACATTTAAGGAAATCCTATAATTCTATTATGCAACATATATATTATATACATTAGGCCCTATATACAAAGTATTTGATTTCTTAATATATTTGAGGCTGACATAATGGTTATGATTTGTTTGTGAACAGGATTGGCAACACTGATTCCATACATTTCAGTGTACGCACAGAAAGTTGGCCTGACACCTGGTGAAATAGCAATCATCTTTAGCACTGTTTCTGCTGTGTCCGCTCCTTCAAGAATTCTTGTAGGTGTAGTGGCGGATAAGTTTCTGAATCACCGAGTCATCTTGATCGTGTGCTGCCTGCTGGCAGGGATAATTCACTGCTGCTTGCTGACTGTACCCCTGGAGGATATAACTGTTGTGAAATCACTGTCACGTGTAGATAGGCTCACTGTTGATACAGCCTGCAGTCATGATGCCAGTATTGTTTCTCTCTGTCTACCACCTGCTTCACTACCACAACCTCCAGAGAATTTATATTTACACGACTCTAACACCCCTGCAGATGTTCCTCATTACATCGTTAATCACCTTGATGACTGTACTTTATATTGTTGTGATGCTAATGTGAATCTGAGTTCCAATCAAGCTAGCCATGATTTTCTATTAGAAAAGTCTAGCATATCTGATAATGGCAGCAATGTACACAATCAGTGTACACAACTTGAACATGTTGCATTACTTTTACCGACAGCTCAATCTAGCAACGATACGTTAAAGTGCTACAATGCATTTACTATTGAAATGAGAGTTGAGAGAGACATTTGTGAGATGCTGCATTCACGTAGGCCATGTTATCTCAACTGTACAATGGCTGCTTATCACTCAGAAGCAAATCAAACAACTCTTTCTGAAAAACAAAGTCACACTTTTCAAAAGACGTTTTGGACATTTTACAGCATTTACTTGATTGCACAGATTGCTCTTGGTCCAGTTCTTAGTCTGATAGATGGGCTGACCTTTATGCACCTGGGCAGTGAGTTACGCAACGATTATGGCAAACAGAGACTGTGGGGCACTGCTGCTTTCATTATGCTTGTGTTCACAACTGGTATAATTATGGATAAATCAAGCAGAGCAGATGAACCGAGAATGGCATTTCTGTTTCCTTTTTTTGCTTTTGCTGTTTTCTTAAACATAGGAGGAGCTTCTGTATGTTTTTATAAACTTGATCATGGGTCAGATGAACAAGAAGTGTCCAATGCTAGTTCAACAGGAACCGTTAAGAAAGTGTTGGCGCTGCTGCGAAACGTAGAGATGTTGTTTCTATTATTATCTCTGCTCGTGATTGGTTGTCTGTCTGGGGTACAAGAGACGTACTTCTATTACTTTCTTGTGAGTGAGCTGGGAGCCACAGGCACGCCCATGGGTGTGACGATGCTGGTGGCCAGTGTCGTCGAAATGATTGTCTTGTTCATTTCCGGTCGTGTCATTGTTGCGGTGGGGCATGACATCTGTATCATTGCAGCATTTCTAACATTCTCCCTTAGACTGTTTCTGTACTCACTGCTCAGTAGCCCGTGGGCTGCAGTGGGTGTGGAGCTGCTACACTGTATATGCTTTGGGTTGCTCTATCCCACGGTGACGTCACTGGCCAGCAGCCTGGCCCCTGAGGGCCTGCAGGGCACTGCTCAGGGCCTTATTGCCACCATATACTTTGGATTTGGTGAGTTATTCAGACTTTACTTCCTTATTATTTGCTATTCATGATCTATGTTAGAGGTGTATGAACTCAGACATCGTCCATCTATATATCCAGTGCTCTGCCACGTGGCAGGTCCAAGGCAAAAATTCATACACAATCAACTATCTCGCTCTTTAATGA
>JAQFZF010000254.1:0-19552 GCA_034695365.1 Enchytraeus norvegicus
AGCTGCTGGATACCTGTCGGCGAGCCCTGGAGGAGCGCTCCCAAGGACGAAGATAGAGGGGTCAGCACCACGGCTGACCCTCGGGTGGGCAACAACAGCAACAACTAAATGACATTAAAACAAATTATAAAAACATTGTTTAGTTAAGAATTGGCATTTAGTTAGCGATTTAAAGGATTCGATTATTTGTTTTATTTCGATAAATTTGATTTAATTAATAAACGGATACTATTTCCGGATACTATTTCCGGATATTATTTACGGATATGTCAATCATCGCCGGATGCTGAAGCAATGGAATAATGACATTTAGATCTAACACTAGATCTGTCGATAGAAAGGTAAATATATTATATAATTTTATAGGCTATATATATACATGTTGGGTCCGGGTAAGTTAAGAATAGACCAACCGACAACTGTATATGTTTCGTAAGAGTCGACTAACGCAAATACCGCAGTGAAGAGAAGAGCAGTACGAGTATGCCTACTAAAAGAATGCTCTTTTTCCCAAAACGGAAGTGAGTTTATAATATAGCCTAAGGGCTACTAAGTCAGCGTTGTGTAGGCCTATATGACCATTGGGATAAATTTTGCTAGACGTTAGCCTATTTGAAACAACAAGTAAATATCATAAATAAAAATAATTTATTTATTTATTACCTTTTATAGAAAGACAATTTCTATATCCGTGTCCTGGCCGACTGCCGATCTTCGAGATTCCTTTACAAGGACATGTTGCTGGCCTTTTATTTACCTGTTACCGGTTGTCTTCGAGTCTAGATAGGCTCCTGACGACGATGCTGACGAATGATCGCCAACTCTTCCTCTGTTGAGCCTCCTCCTTCAGTTGTCTTAGCCCAGGCCCAGTCATCTCTTGCACCCCATCCAACCACCTTTTATTTAAATTATACTTATTAATGACTAACTGGGGTACCCGGCGTTGCCTGGGTTAAGAAATATTGAGAATGTAAATAAAACGCATGAAATGAATAACACTTCCTTGGGGGACCTGTTACACTGCAGGGGTCATAGATACCATGGTATCGGTGACAACGGGGGACGCGAACCCTTCTACTGGGTGTCCCATGCCCATACCGACACAGTAGTGAAGGCTTGGAGTAAAAAGCTTTAAAATTGTGCAAATGCTTCCCGTACAAACAGACACACAGGAGCTTCTCTTTATTTATATAGATGGTTGTTGCGATTGCAGTTGTTCGTACAGTTGGATGAGCTGAGGAGGGATGGAAAGCATCAGAACTGGGTGTGGAGGGAGAGAGCGAGGTGGATAAGATTTGAGGAGGTAAGGCTGGAAGAGGCGAGGAGGTGGGGACCAGCCCGTGTGTCCGCCCTCTCCTTCGATAGTCTGCTCGAGCTACGTGATCTACTCATTGAGGGTGAGTCAATCAATCAACTCAATCAATCGATAGATCAACCAATCAATCAATCGATCAATTGATCATTCAATCAATAAATCAATCAATCAATTCTTGAGGTAATTTCGTTGGACATGGAACTAAGGGTCTTATGAATCCAGGTGAAGCTTACAGATTTCATCATGGGCATCGCAGACAAAGTGCGTTGCATACCCGGGATCAGCAAGAGACCTGTTTCTCTGTCCGATTCTGTCAATCGATCTGCAGAGGATGAAAGCGGTCTACTTTCGATCTAGTCGATCTCGAGTGGCCGGGCCACGATTTATTCCGTTCTCAGCTACTCTTTTGTAGAAAACCCTAAGGGTCGTTACACCAATGGTGTAGAAAATCATCAGTCGATCAATCAAGTAATTTATCAATCACACAACTAATCAGAAAAATATTAACGCTAATCGATTTATATTATTTTTCTCGCAGGTCTGGTAGTATTTGACCTGGAACATCTGGGCTACACAGATGTATGTCGTTCTATAGTCGCCAGACATCAGCACGTCTCCTCTATTGAGGAACGAGATGAAATACTGCGTGTGCTACTCCTTAAAGAATCGTGAGTTCTCTCTCTCTCTCTCTCTCTCGCTGTCTGTCTGTCTCTGTCTGTCTGTCTGTCTGTCTCTCTCTCTCTTTTTCTCTGTCTCTGTCTCAGTCTCTGTGTCTCTGCCTCTCTGTCTCTCTGTGTCTCTGTCTCTGCCTCTGTCGCTGTCTCTGTCTCACTGTCTCTGTCTCTCTCTTATTGATTGATTGACTAATTGATTGACTGACTAATTTATTGTCCGATTGATTGGTTAATTGATTATTCGGGAACGTAATCAGTCAACATCACTCACTCAAACCCAATCACTTAATCAATCAATCAATGCTAATTTAACGTCCGTTTCATCATCTGACGACATCAGAGACGTAACAATGGCACTCAATCAGTAACTACATCAGTAGATTATATGATTAATTGATTGGGTGATTGATTGATGATGAAGAAACTTAACTGATGAGGATTCAGTGAACAAGGACAGCCTATCTGGAGCCAGTGGTAGTAGAGATCTCTCCACGAGAGATGGCAGCTCTCACAGAATGTTGCATCCATTTACAGGACCATCTCCTCGTCCTTCATATGTTCCGCCAGAGGACCAACATCTTGGACGTAGGGTCTCGAGAGATCAAGTCCCGGTTTGTGCTAAAATTTAAAATAACAAATCGATCAAGCACTCTATCAATCAATCAATCAATTAATCAATCAATCAATCAATTAATCAATCAATCAATCAGTCATTCGCCATATGGCACATACTGAAGAAATCTTGAGCAACTGACTGATTCATGTCTATGACTCCACCGGCTGCAAATCAATCAATCAAAAAACCAATCAATCAATCAATCAGACGATTCAGAGTCCGCAGCTCTGTGATTAGACCACGGAGCCTCTCCATTGCAATGCAGAGTGGATCATCAATAGAATATTTGAAAATAAATAGACAATTTCTATTTTTATTATTGCTCTCTATTCTGTTTTTTCCTTTAGGTTATGAAACTGCAGAACACAATACACAAATAAACAGTACAATATGAATCACGCCGTCTTGTAGGATGATTCCTGACGATGTTGCTGATGAAGATGCGCCAACTATCCACTCTGTCGAACCTCCTCCTATAGTTGCTTGACCCACAGCCCAGTCAACAATTGCACCACATCCATGGTTATTAATAAGATTATTATTCAGCTTATACTAATTATCTAACTAATTATCTAATTAATTAATTATCTAATTAATTATTTGCATCTTTCAGTTTACTAGCTCAGACACCCTGCACCCTCATCGAACTCTGTCAAGGACACTATTGAGAACCAACAGCGCCCTCTCAGTGATCAGCGAACAGAGCGAGCAACCACCTCAGCTCCCGACTAATTCCAGACGTAATTCCACGAGCGGTGAAAATGACCGAGATAAGAAATCAGATAATTCCAATAAAAAAGTTACTGAAGAAAAGAAAAAACAGAATGAAAACGAAAATAACAGTAATGACAAAAAGAAAGAAAAGGGTGATCAGAAAAGGAGGCGTGAACCAAAAGGAACGACAAGTGAAGAAAATATTGATGGTGCCCAAAGCATACCCAAAATCATCTTACCTACATTAACTGAATCTGGTGGTGAAGAAATTGTTAAAAAGGGCAAAGGTGGTAAATTATCCCTTAAAGGAGCAAAGGGTGGTAAAGTTATCGAAGAAAAGAAATCCATCGCACGAACAGATAGTGCTGAAGATTCACATACAGGGTCGCATAGTACTTTAGGTGGTGCAAGAATGGACAACACACAAACTTCACATAAGGAAGGATCTCACATTGAAACAACCTTAGCAAGTGCTCATACTTTGAAAAGTGGCGTTTCGTCAAAACATAGAAATTCCGACAGTTTTGAGAAACGAACTGACTCTCTGGATAACTCCGAAACTTACAGTAATATGTCTGAGCCTGTGTTCGCTGTATGGGGCAAGAATAGAATGTCTCAGGAGGAAGACGGGGTCCATCACCATCATCACGTCAGAAGGAGGAGTAGCATGTTAGCCCCTACACACACCCACGGTCACCGGAATTCTGCCACGAGCAACACCAAGCGTTCTTCCAAAACAGCAAAACCAATTTTTCCTATGATTAAGGCTCTACAGTATCGCCATATCACCAAATATCTATCGAAGGATGGCGAAGGTGCCAGCATTTTGATTGGTAAGCCAGTGTTCTTGGACGAACCTTTTGTGGCGTTTGTGAGGTTGAAGGAGGCTGAGAACATGGAGAACTTGCTGGAAGTGGATATACCGATCAGGTTCATCGTCGTCATCCTGGTTCCGTTCAGGAGCTTATGTGATCAGTTTGAACTGGGTAGAGCCATGGGAACCCTGCTAGCTGACACGGTAAGCGTTTTAACTTATGTGATTTTGATATTTGGTTTTTATTTTATGGGTTCTTAAGCCTTGGGTGGTTAGAAACCATGTGCACCAAAAGAGTTGAAGATTTTAGGCTCTATGTATTTTATATACCTAGAGATAAATGGTCAAAATTAGCTGTGAAATTTTTTATGTTCCCCGTGTCGAGTCCTTAAGAGTAGAAAATGTATCGTTTCCAGGACAGAATTTTTTTAATTTCTGTATTTCTCAGATTATTTATTATTTCGACATTTTCCACACATTTATTTTGAAATTAAATCAATGCACAAATAGAAGCATTCACATACGTGTAGGCTGCGTAATTTCTACCATGGCGCTCATTAAGGAGCAAAATTGATAAAAGAATCATGTTTGTCCCGTTATGAATTTGTTCTCCTTATGATACGCCTGAATTAGTTTTGCTCGATGAGAAAAGTAATAGTCTAAGGTGGCTTTCTATTATCATCTTAGATAGCTGTATGCATTGTATTGTATTTTATTGTCATAGAATAGGCCTATCAGTTTATTTCTCATCCTGGCAAACGGAATTTGTTACAACAGTTTGATAGTTGCAACAATAGCCGATAGTACAAAATTATACTACAAATGTAAGCCCACAAGTATATGTATATTGCAAAGTTCTGTCACTATCCACTGGTTGGATAGACTTCTCCCCATGTATCTAGTGAGCGCTTTCGCTCACAGCAAATCAACACGCGAACACTTAACAGTCAACATGTGGACACATATGAGTGTCCACATGTTACGTCTGAGAGATCCACCCCACATAGGGCGTCACTGTAAGAATTTGGACTGGAGGAAAGCGTGCATAATTACCAGGCTAAGCTTCCTTCTACTTTAATACGACTGAATGGGTATGTCCGTTCTCCGCACAATAAATAGACTAACTTACATCAGAGTAATATTTTTAATGTGTTATGTAGGAGTTTCAGAGGAAGGCTTTAGCAGTGGAGACAGAGGAAGAGCTTTATAGTGCCATCCATGATTTCCTCGACGACTCGATAGTATTGCCACCGGGAAACTTCGACAAGAAGACTTTGCTGCCTATACTGGATCAGGCTAGGCAGAGACTGAGGAGAAAGAGGAAGACCAGGAGAGAGTCCCAGAAACAGTTAGGTATGATTAGTAGTTTATCCCGTTCCTGAAATTTATTTAATTTTAAATGAACTGCTCCGGATATGTGAATAATGAATGTATACATTTATGATATAAATTTATATCTTATAACATAACATCCCAGGGTCAGGAATTAAGCATCAGATGCTTATTTAAGACCCATACAACTACTAAGACTAAGCGTTCCGACCAATTGAGCCTACTCAACCATCATTACTACATTGAAAACATAATATAATATTGTCTGTTTGTCCCGTTGGCTCAGTGGTAGCGTCATAGACTTTCAATCGTGACGTCCTGGGTTCAACTCCCTGTAGAGCTGTTCAGAAAGTAAATCTCGGACATACAAGTGGGATGGCTGATCGCTGCAGAGCGCGCAAATTGGGTCTAAAACATGAATCGATTACTTTCTGACCCATCATCATGTTATTGTAATTAGTATTTAAGAAATCTATGATCGCGGTCTTTAATTGAGTAAAGGTATAACTTTCAACAGAGTCTGCTATCTCTCTTATTTTTGAGCACTCCATCGATTAACGAAAGAAATGGATCTCGCCACAATGGCTTTGCTTTTCCAAGCCTGAAATGACACCATGTTCAAGGGAAATAGCCCAGAAAAAGGGGCCAAAAATTGATAGTAAAGAAATGTAGATGTTAATAGTAATTTTTATTAATTTTCGAATTGTGAATTTGATAGGATTCACCGATTTTAGAAAAATTGCTCCAAACATAGAGTTACTGCAAATCGTCCTATCTCGTCCCATTATAGATAGAACTTAGAAGCCTCAATAACACTGAACTTTTCTTGTCTACTACAATTAGATTGTCTTGTAACCATTGAAGTCTTCTAAAAGAATCCGATTTGTAGTTGTTAGTGTTTTTTTTAAAGCCATGTCAAAGTCAGCTCCCCTGGTATTCGTCTATAGTTTACATCCGTGGCTAGCGAAATCACGTCATATTCCCATTTAAGTTTAAAAAATTATCTATTGTTTCGATACCAAATTTCAGAATGGAAATTTAGGTTGCATAGTCGAACCTCTCCTCTAAAACTATAATCCTGTCTAGCTATAAAAAAATCTGTATCTAGCAGCTTAACTACAGCTGTGGCACACTAAGTTGCGTTCTCTATTCGAAAAGTTGAATCTTTGAAAAACAATATAGACACTCATCCAAAGAAAGGAGATCTCGCGTCGATCCCCGTTTTTCTGTGCACGTTTTCCCCACATTATTTTGTGACAATTATTATAATTATATTTTAAGACGAGAAGAATGAACGCGATCCACTAAATAGATCTGGGGTACCTTTCAGTTGTCATTATTATTATCATATTAATATCATAGTGGCAGAAAATGAGGATGAATACGATCCACTGAAGAGATCTGGGATACCTTTCGGAGGAGTGAAGAAGGACATCATTAAAAGATACCCTTACTACTGGTCTGACTTCAAAGATGGATTCAATCTGCAATGCCTGGCCGCCATTGTGTTCCTCTACTTCTCCTGCCTTGTTCCCGTGATAGTGTTCGGAGCCCTGCTAGGTATGAAGCAATAAACCAATTGATCAATCTTAATGATCAACCAACCAATCAATAAATCAATCAATCGACCAGTTAATCGATTAATAATTAGATCTGACTTGCAGTTTCCGAATGCATAAAAGCTAGAACTACAGACCTTCAAAATAATTCGTTTTGGAAAACTATCTTATCTTTGCTAATCTTTATGGCATTTTATAACCTGCCTCTCAATCGTCGATGTACCCATTCTATGCTCCTCCCAGTTCCTAATATTGACAATAATGTTTGTAGTCGATTCTTTTCGTTTGCCGCACCGACCATATGGAACGCTTTCCCACTTCATCTTCGTTCCTGTTAGTGCATTACGCTACATCTTTCAGCAGTAATCTTGAAACTAATCTTTTCCTCCTTAGATACTTTAATTATAATTTTATTGTTGTTATTATGGATAAATTGACTTGCACCAGTGTTTAATCCTGTTCGAACTCACCACTTGTGACGTTGTGAGTAGTAGGCTACTTGTTTAGCCTACGTACCGAGGTCATATTAACCTTCTTCATTCCGTCATTGCTGGCGCAGAAAATAACACAAAAAATGACAGAAAACTGAACGAAGATTAAATTCTTAAAATTAAACTAGTTGCAATCTACACCCCCACCCCTAATTCTAACTCTAATAACAAAAAGCAATGAAAATGAGAAAAAATATTTCCTCGAGTAGCAGTCGAAAACCTCAACAAGACAAAAGTTCATAGCACCTATGTAATATCAGTATCAATTTCTGCGTCAGGAATGGCGGTGTGTAAAAAGATAGCATACCACCGGTACCGAGGACAGGGTAGATTTAGAATTAAGTTAGTTTAGCTTCGATATAGCCTACATTGATGTGAAGATAAAGTAAAGTTAGTTACTTGCTAATCACAATTGACTTACTAAGTTAGCAACTTAGCAAATCATTGTGACTTGCTATGTTTTGATTGTGCTGTTTATCGTCGTCAGACTATGAAACGGAAGTCAACCCCGTATTGTATTGGAGAAATATTTGCCGTTTCTTATGCTGCAGGTGAAAAGACAGAGAACCTGATCGGCATCAACGAGATGATAATATGGACCTCACTATCGAGTATATTCTTCGCTCTGTTCGCGGCTCAGCCATTAGTCATCATTGGGCCCACAGGACCCATCCTTCTCTTCGAACAGTCTCTATTTATGGTAGTATGCTTATTTCGGTTATCTGAACTTCAGTCACTTTTCTTGGTCAGTCAACTTCAGTCACTTCATTTCGTCAGCTTCAGTCACGTTATTCACTCATTTTGAGTAAATTTCAATTTCAATTTCGGACCAATTTTTGAACTTAATTATAAAATAGTTTACTCAACCGAGCATTACTAGGCGACTTCTCCATTGCCCATGGCTCACTAAGATATTACGTCATCGTTTTTTAGAAATTTTAACGCCCCCCCCCCCCTGCGTCATCTATCGTCATGATTGGTGCGTGCCAGTCCCCCTCCCATTTGTCAAAAGCTTTTGACGGTGTATAGTGTCCAGTTTCAGAAGGAAAACACATAACTTTAATACCGAGAACAGTAACTATGGTAGTCAAAGAAAAAAGTTATGGATAGCTTCTTTCACAATAGCAATCTGAGAAATCTAAAATCCGAGGAGTTTTCTTCTTTCAAAGAAAGAATGAGAAATCCTCTTTAGAAATAAAAAGAGGATTTAGTGAAAATATTCATTAATAAGAGGATTACTGCAAGAGTCCTCGCCTTCATTGAGGGCGCGATTGATAGGCGGCATGTACGAAACTACGGTGGTGTGGATTAACACGCACAGTATGTATGTGTCACATTGTGTGTGTTGGTTTTGTTTGCTGCCTTTTGGTGCAATAAAGATATATATATATATATATATATATATATATATATCAACACGGGTCTGGCGTATGGTCCTTTGGATCAATAGTAGGGCTGCCGACATGACTCTAGATTGGTGACAATTGTCACCTGTAAGCTGAAGCGCTTTGAGACGGGTTCAGCTCCGAAACCTAGGGGTCAATTCTGACCTATGGTGTATCTTTACCATAGGGAAAGAGCGATAGACACACACACATAGATAAATAGATAGATTCACACACGCTTACATTCTATATATGTATCTATTTGCAGATCACGGACAAGTTGGGAGTAGACTTTCTAACTTTTCGGATGTGGGTATGTGTGTGGCTAAGCGCCTGGACGGTGCTGCTAGTGTTAGCTGAGGGAAGCTTTCTTGTTAAATACGTCACCAGGTTTACTGAGGAGATCATTACCACTCTGATAGCTGTCACGCTGATCTACGAGTGTGTCTATGAACTGTGGGTGGTCAGTGATTGATTGATTTGATTACCAAATTCATTTAATTAATTAATTAATTAATTCTTAATCAATTAATTTAATAATTAGAAAATTAATTAATTAATTATTATTTTTCCTTTTGTAGCTCAGGGTCGGTTATGACCCAGGGTCGTTTAAAAAGATTCGAAGATTTAATTAATTGAATGCTATTATTGATTAAACTTTATTAACTAATTAATGGGAATTCTAATTAGTTTATTTATAACGAGGTTTATTGAAGAGATCACAACATTTATTTATCCGTATATAACACACGAACATGGTAGGTTCCTTCATTATCATATCAGGACGGTATTGGAAACGTTCAAACTAGCCTATGCAAAACTCCTAATACACCTAATAGTTGCTGTTTATATACCACTCCGTGACTAATGGTACCTTAGCCTCTCGATAAGCTGCAATGCTGCTAGCTCATGTACACGATAAAACTTCCTAACACCCTGGCATTATTCTTTTACGATTTGATCTGGGATTAGAACTCCGATTACTTAGTCTACTTCTGAGGGGAACACTGCAGCGATGCGTAAATGTTTTTTTAGAACGGAAGCTTCGAGTACAAGCTTCAAATCAAATAATGGCTGTTATTTATTATTTATTTTAACTTCACAGAGCCCAGGTCCTTTTTATTTTTGGCTTGGTCATATCTTGCATGGTGAAGGGATGATGAAGGAGATCATAGAAGAAAAGTTTGATGGAAGTAAAGAACCAGGACGTAACCGTATAAGAATGCTAAATGATTAAAATGAAGGTGGAACATATGATGTCATGAAACGAAAGGCTAGCGGTCGAGAGTTATGGAGGAATCCTGCCATTTGGCAGAGCACTAGATAGAATAGATGGGCTCTTTTATGGTCGCAACCTTCTAATTTGCTTATATTTCTATTTATATTGTTGTTTGTTATTTCCTCGAGATGAACAAATAACAGAACGTAAAATACCTTCATGTACACTTGTACAGTATACTGTTGGTTGGTCGGTAATATGCCATAGTCATTACCGAACGTAGGCGCGGAGCTGATCACTGATCGATTGCAGCACACAGGTGACATAGTCATTAATCTGTCGGTGATGTCGTCAGCCTCACTATATATACAACCAAGTTGATAATTGGATCATATACAACAGACCTTTGGTATTCTTCGCAATCTTTCGAAGTTGTCACTTACTACTACTAATTGCTCCAATTAGCGATATATATGCAATTTTGTGTTCATATGTAGATATTCATTGACAACCCTATAAAGATTTACTACAACAGTACAGCTATAATGGCCCAGAAGGAAGACATTATGACTGGTTGGCACCCTCACGACCATGAGCCCAGACCTAATACAGCCTTAATGTCCGTCATCCTCACTGTCTCCACCTTCCTGCTGGCAATGTTCTTCAACAGACTGAGGAACAGCTACTTCTTCGATCCCAGGGTAGACTGGTCAACCAATTAATCAATCAATCAATAAATCAATTAATCAATCCATCAATCATTAAGTCAGACAATCAATGTGTAAATTAAGTAATAAAGCTATCCATCAATCAATCAATGTATCAAACAGTCAATTAATAAATCAATCAATCAGTAAGGCAGCCAATCAAGCAATCAATCAATCAATTAATCATTAAGTCAGCCAATCACCGTGTAAATCAAACAATCAATCAATATATCAATTAATCATTAAATCAGTCAATCAATGCAATGAGGATTTAACATTCGGTTCCTCACCCGGGCCGAAGGAGATGTCAGGGACTAGTCTGGCTGATCTTTTCTAGTCTGATAATTTGATAAATTGATCGATTGGTTGATTTATTGACAGTCGAACAAGCTGATTGGCGATTTAGGGTCACCAGTATCCGTGGTTGTTATCATCGTTGCTTATTTATCACTAATTGAATTTTTGATTGATTGATTGCTTGAATGATTAATTGATTGATCGATTTTAGAACAAGTTTTGTCTGGGACTCTTGAGTGTAAACAGCTCAGCGGGTTTATAAAAATCATTCATTAAGAACGGAATGAATCGTTCTACTCGAGCTCGAAGACGGTCGATCGATCTATTGATTGATTGATTGATTGACAGTCGAGAAGGTTGATGGGTGATGTAGGTCTACCAGTAGCCGTAGTTCTGATAGTGGTTGCAGCGCATCTTATCCCCGTCTCTCTAAATGTAAGTTTGCTCGCATTCTGTAAAATATTAAATTAAAAAGGCTAGATGTTTGCTGCGCCGTATTCTTGCCCACGATAACCTGTGTATCACCAGCCTATTGGAGATCAGTCTCTGCTGCAGATAAGCATAAGTTAGCGAACATTGTACATAAAGTTACAAGATGGGATTTGGACGGAGGTGTGCCACACTGTCGCTTTCAACTTGACTCAGAGCGAGTGCTACAACTAAAAGTTATATGTACCTTCGTCTCCATGAAAACGGAAGGAACTATTTCAAAATGAGTAATAAGCTGTGGGTTCATTTAATTCCCCCCAAGTCCCGCGATTAAATTCGAAACCAAGGTTGAAATTTGATGAGTAATCGAACATTTGATCGAATATCTTATTGTCTTTTAAATCTAGTCAAAATATTTGCAGCTATTTGATTTTAACAAAACTTTCATTTAATTCAATTAGAATTATAAGAGTGAATTTTTGTAGCATTCACACTCAAAATCGATTTAAATAATAGGCGAAGAGCTTACTAATCTATACAACATTTTTTATCTATTTAGTTTTGGAGACCCTTTGAGTTACAAACTGCTTTACTCTTCATTGTTATAATGGCAGCAGTCGGTGTACATTTGATAAGACACCACCTGGCGAGATCAATGGCATACGATTTGTTTATGTTTCTATTGATCGATTGATTGATTGATTGATTGTAGAACCTAGGGGTGACCCCTGGTCTCTCCCTGACCTCCCCAGACCAGAGATACTTTTACGTGGGGCCCTACAGGGGCTCACAAAAATTCATATCTCTGGGTCAGGGAGTTCTGGCTGGGCTCATCGCTCTTATTCTTCTCATCATGTTCTTTGTCGAGGTTCAGATTACCTGGTTAGTTGATTGATTGATCGATTGTTTGATTGATAGATTCTTTGATTGATTGGTTCTTTCTTACTTTGCATAACGGATTTGCACTGTTTTGAAATTTGTCCAGTTGTTCATTCTATGCATAAGCAATTACGCTATTGTGTTTTTGAACTGCTTGTTATATTCCAGTTGTACTGTAGGCCTATGTTCGTTTTCAAAAGACGTACGTGACATCGTCCTGAGTTGGGTGAGGAATTGTTTGTAAGGCGTCTGAATTTGGTTCAAAGTGTGTATGGTTCAAATTCTGGGGCTCACACGTCACTGATGTAGGCATTCAGCCTCGAAACTTAACCACTGTAAATGGTCGTGGATTATGCCTAGGCCTATGATCCATTTGGGGTGCTTGGCCAAATTATGATGTATAGCTTAATGCTAAGTTTCAATGTTATTAACCTTATTTTATGGTAATGTGATCTAATGCGCTTTGTAATGTGATCTAATGTGCTTAGTAATGTGATCTAATGTTTTTGGTAATGTGATCTATTGTAGGCTAATTGGTAATGTGATCTGATGTATTTGGTAATGTAATCTTATGTATTTGACAATGTGACCTCATGTATTTGGTAATGTAACCTAATGTATTAAATACATTAGGTTACATTACCAATCACATTTTTGTAATGTTGTCTAATGTGATTGACCAAGTAGTGGCATGCACGTTCATCTGACTTCCCTGTTATTGCTAGCAGATGAAGAAGCGGACGTTTAACCCGTATATTGTTTTTTTTCAAACATGAAATGTATATAATGTATTTAATTTAATTATTGTGTACTGTATACCACACTGTTCTCTACTGTATTGCATTGTATTGTTTTGTATTGTATTTGCATACGACCCATTTGAATAAACACATTCCCAGAGTGGGTTCGGGAAACTTACCGAGTAAGTTCGGAAAAATTGAGAATTTGTCCCCAACGATAAGTGCGCGTGTTCGTAAGAGGCGACTGAAGCAGATACGGTAGTGAAGAGTTGACAGACATGTGGCACTGATTTCTGTATAATGGACCAATTGGTCATTCAAATTTCATTCTTGCGAAGGTATAGGCTGACCCATCGGTTGTGGCACTTTTGCTTCATGGCTACCTGACTCCCCATTGTCAATTCCTGTTTTGTCTCTTCTTTTTTTCTTTTTTTTCTTTTTTTTATCTTGGCACCGTTGGAGATTTATTTTACTGCTTATATATTTTGCTTATGTTCCCATAGTGCTCGATGTTGTCATTGATGACGGTAGCACTCTAATTTCGTTGTTGTTGCTGTTGTTGTTGTTATTGCATTGTATAATTGTATTGCATGCCTCATGAACAGTCTCATCGCGAACAAGAAGGAACGAAAGCTAAAGAAAGGTTCTGGATATCATCTGGACTTTATGCTAATCGGTTGTTTGGCTATCTTCAGCGGTATATTCGGGCTGCCCATAGCCTGTTCTTCCACTGTTGCCACTGTCAAGCACATCTCAGCTCTAACAGTGTACAGTACTAAGCAAGCACCGGGTGAGAAACCTGAACCAGATCACATAAAAGAACAGAGAGTTACGGCTATCTGTATCCACGTACTTGTAGGTATGTTTCAATTTGAGAATTACATGATTTGAATTTAGATTTTAACCTTAAGTCAATTATTATCTATTCGTTATTAGTACTTTATCCAAAAACAGATCTACTTATTGGATTAATCCCTTTAAGTAGGTCTGTTATCGTGAAATAAAATTGTTATGTAGTATTTTAACGGATTGGTGACAATTCTTCGGGTGACAGTTCTTCTAGCGGAATAAATTATTCAAAATAAAAGAAATATTTGATTATTGAGATCCTTGTGGTCGTTCGTTGTCATTCGTGGTCGAATTGACATCGGTTTGAAATTATCGTTGCTAGTCATTTTTATTTATTTTATATAAAAATACATTAATTTTGAGATTATGAAAAGTTTTGTAACTTAATTACACATTACAGATAATCCATCAATCTATAATGTGCTCTGCAGATGACAGGTCCAAGGCAAAAAATATTATATGAATAACACATTATTTATAATACAAAATGATTTGATTATTCAGCTTTTAATTGAGTAGGCTTAGACGAATATGACCTGACAAATTGTCGCCCGACGAAGTGTCGGCCGACGAATAGTCGCGATATCATTTTAATATATCAGGTCCAACACACACATACTAAACAAAGTGACAGGTATAGTCCAGAGTACTTCAAGAGGGATGAGTGGCCACTAAACTCATCAGACTTCAATCCTTTCGATTACCAGTTCTGAGGCGCTATGCTTGAGCGGTACAAAGTGTTCACTCTAAAACCAACCAAGAAGGTTGAACACAAGACTGTGCTGGAGCAATCTTGGAGGAATTGCCTCAAGAGGCTATTGACCTAACTATTTCTATTGCTTATTGACATTCTGGAAGATGCTACAGACGTGCATTCCAACAGATGGCGGTCACTTTGAAAACACACACTCAAATAGAAACATCGACCGCCTGAAAAAAACGATAATTTAAAGGGTCCAGAATTAGGCCTAAATTCAAATAGAAATGACTTCGTATTGAATAAGCTTTGTAAATTAGTTTTATTGGAATTTATTGGTAGAAACTCTGTAACTTTTTTAATAATGAATATTTATTGACCAAATATAGGACGCTATATATCAGTATTTCTCCTCTAAAAGGCCGTAAATATTGCTAATGTCTTGCGTTTTGACTAAAGTTATTGAGATTTCGCTACTGAAGTACTTTTTTAAAACTCACTCGGTATACATGTACATTGTACATTGTACATGCATGTGTCATGATGTATGTGTGTGTGTGTGTGTATGTGTATGTACGTGTAGGTGTAACTTTATTCTACAACTCACTTCTACAGTATGTCCCACTGCCTGTCATATTGAGTGTGTTTCTATGTGTGTGTGTGTGTGTGTATGTCCGTGTAGGTGTGACTCTACTCTACAGCTCACTCCTACAGTATGTCCCATTACCTGTGCTGTTCGGTGTGTTTCTATATATGGCTATCGCCTCGTTGGGTGGTATTCAGTTCCTAACAAGATTGAAACTTATTATTACACCGGTCAGACTGCACCCTAACGTTGGATACGTCAAGAGGGTACGTTGTTAATTTATTGATTTACGAGTTAATTCATTGATTGAGTTAACTTTAATTAATTAAATTAATTTATTAACTTTATTTATTTATTGAGTTACAAGCTAATTTATTGATTGAGTGATTTTATGATTGATTAATGTTCGATTGATTGATTGGTCGCTGATTGATTGATGGAATGACTGACTAACTGATTGATTGTTTAATTGATTAACTGATTGACTGACTAGCTGATTGATTGATTGATTGACTGACGAACTGATTGATTGACTGACTAACTGAAAGTTTGTTTTGCCAGCATTGATCGATTGATTGATTGATTAATTAATTGATTGATTGATGTTCTCCAGGTGCGTAGGTCTAAGATGAACGCTTACACATGTATCCAGGTGGTCTGTTTTGCGGCTCTGTTCGCTGTTAAAGTTTCACCAGCCTCAATAGCCTTTCCTGTTATTCTTCTTTTGCTTATCCTCTTTAGACTGCACTGCTTGAAGTGCTGCTTCTCTGAACAAGAACTGCACGAGGTTTGTCTGTCTGTCTGTAGCCCATGTCTGTGTGTCTGTTTGTCTGTGTGTCTGTGTAGGAATGTATGTCTCCTGGTCGGGTTGTCTCTCTGTCTGTCTCTCTGTTAGACCCTTTATCTAGTGTCTGTCTGTCGGTCTGTCTGTAAATGCCTTTCTGTATTTGTCTTGTTGTGTGTCTGTCTACCTGTCTGTCTGTATTTATCTGTCTGTGTGAGTGTCTGTCTGTCCTGTCTGTCTCCCTTTCAGTCTGAATGTCTGTTCAATATTGATAAGTTCTTCAACAACATTGATTATACAGCGCTATTTGTCCACCGATGAAATCAATTCTACCTGGGTTCATCGTCAAATTTTGTAAAATCGATAACGGAATATTAATCGTCAAATCATCAATCGTCAAATCGACAAAGCAATATTAATCGTCGAATCGGTAAAGCAATATTAATCGTCGAATCGGTAAAGCAATATTAATCGTCGAATCGGTAAAGCAATATTAATCGTCGAATCATCAATCGTCAAATGGTAAAGCAATATAAATTAAGATCTTAGAAGAATATTGATTGTGAAATATCGTATGAATATAGCTCTTTGGCAGTGATATTTTAGTTCATCGGGCCATGGCCACCAGAATCACCCCATACCACGGCTGCGTCCCGATATTTGACCAATTTTATTATCCCCTCAATTTCAGCTGCCCCACCTGCAGCAGTAGTAGTAGTTTATTAGCAACTTCATTGTGACATACGCACAATTTTATAAAGCTGGAAATACTCATAGTACACAATACAACAATAATCCTAAATTAGAAGCAGATAGAGTTGAGTCTTTCATGGAGCTTATCACAATGGTAGAGACCTATTCTAAAGATCAATATTCAAAAAGCATTCTGTTTATAAAAAAATTTGGCTGTGAGAGCAGTGCACAGAGGAAGCGTTCTGTTGTGGGATCTCTTTCGCAGGTTAGAGGATTCAGTCACCTACGTAACACTAGGATAGGAGGTTGCAAAAGTATCGATAACCATAGTTGTGAAATACAGCAAAGAAAAAATAAAATACAGTAAAAGACATGTATTTTTCCAAAAATATAAAATACAGAAAATACAGAAAATATATGAAATACTGCAAAAAATAAAAATAAAATACAGTAAAATATATGTATTTTCCACAAAGTTTAAAATACATAAAATACATATTTCACAACTATGTTGATAACTACATGTAGTTACTGATAATTGCTTTATTGACTGATGATTGGTTGACTGATTGGTTGATTGAATGAATGAATGATTGATTGATTGATTCAGTTGAACAGAGAAGAGAACCTGGAGAGTGACGATGATGAAGAAGATGATGGAGATGTTGGGAACGTGTACAAAGAAGCTCACATGCCTCTCTGATCGATTAATCGTCTCTCTCTCTCCTCTCTCTCTCTCACTCTCTCACTCACTCACTCTCTCACTCTCTCACTCGCCCTCTGTCTGTCTGTCTGTCTCTCTGTCCGTCTCTCTCTCTCTCTCTTTCTCTCTCTCTCTCTCTCTCTTTCAAATGGCAGAACCAGTTCCAGTTCAAATCTTGATTATCTCTATTAGGCCTAACTATCAAATGATTGTCTGTGGTTGAGGTTTAAAAAAGTTTGTGTCGTAACGATATGATTAAAGACAGTATCTCCGAGGCCTCCACTTATATCCTCGGTACAAACAGGGCAGAGCGCAAGTTAACGCTCACAGGACTGCAATGAAGTACAATGTAAACCAGGCCTTCATATTCAATGCCAGCATGTCTATCAAACATTTATCTTTACAGAGTTTAAATTGTAGGTGAAATATTGCAGAAGTCAAAGACTCCGTGGTTAAGCTTAGTAATTTTAGATAAAATTATTTTGTTGATAAAATTAAGTCTTATTATGTCATTCTATGTCCCTGATATCGTCGTCAGATGTTGAAACGGACGTTAAACCCTTATTGAGTGATTGATTGATTGATTTTATAATAAATTTTATGTATAATAATTATTCATGTTTATTTTGTTTAACCGTCGAATGTAAACTGAATGGAGTGTTAATTTTTTTTACCCCGGGTGAAACACCCCTGTGGGTTTATATAAAAACGAATCATGAAGAAGGAATGAATCGTGGCCCGGGTACTCGAGATCGACTAGATTGAAAGAACCGCGAAAACAAACCGCATTAACCTCTGCAGATCGATTCAGAGCCTCTGCCAAGAAAAGAGGTTAAATTAAAATAAATAAAAGTTTGAAGATATAGTCTGGCTAACCTACATTTAGCTGATGATAGCTAGTACTGTAAGGAATTTTACATACACGATTGCCACGATTTCCCTGAGTGGATTCGGGAAAATTACTGATTAGATTCGGGAAAATGGAGAATTGCTCCCACCGACAACTGCGCGTATTCGTAAGAGGCGACTGAAGCAGATACTACAGTGGAGAGTTACAGATATGTGGCACTGATTTCTGTATAATGGACCAATTGGTCATTCAAATTTCAGCCTGGCAGAGGTCTAGGCTGCCACATCAGTTGTGGCGCTTTGCTTTATGGCTACTTGACTCTCTATTGTCCATTCCTTTTTTATTATTTTATTATTTTATTATTTTATTATTTTCTGCTTTTTGGCTTGGCACCGTTGGACATTTCCTTTACTGTTAATCGGTTTGGCTTTGGTTCTCATAGTGCTCGATGACGGTATATGTGACGGTATAATCTCTATGTTGATGACGGTAGCGCTCTAATTGCGTTTTTGTTGTTGTTGATTGTAGTATCAGCTTTCTGAAACTGCAAATTATTACGTTTACTTCGATCATCAACTTGCACTGTTGTACCGCTGCTTGGGTTTACAGGCTTATTTTATTTCTTAGGCACAGAGTTCTCAGTGATCGATACAATACAATACAAAACAATAAGGATTTAACGTCCGGCTCCTCACCCGTAGCCGATGTCAGGGACGTCACGATACACAGAATTGATACACAGATTTGATATACAGACATGGGCCATGGCTCTGTTGATTAGTGTCTGAATCGCATTCAATAAGTTCACGGTTGGAATCCCAGACTCACCCGTCACAGGCTTAGGCCTAACCATTCGACCGTAAAACTGACGTTAAATTATGTTCTATAGATTTGCATGCATGGGTGTGCTCTAGCAGAGGATAGGAAACTGCCTCTCGTTTATTATTCTGTTGACATTTGGGACGTCCCTGACATAGCCTTGGGGATGATGAATCGAACGTTAAATCTTCATTTATCAAATGATTCTGCATTCTGCAGTGTTCGTCCCAGAAGAAAGTGATATATTATGGGTTCGGATCCTTAATTAGTAGGCCAGTAAACAAAACATACTTACATCCAGGCCTACTGGGTTTCAGGACAGCATTCTCTTTAAAGTTTGCTTAGACTGTTCTTAATCAGTGGAGTCTACCAATGGGGGGGGGGGGGGGGGTTGGGAGAT
>JAQFZF010000255.1:0-19546 GCA_034695365.1 Enchytraeus norvegicus
ATTTTTGGGGGTTGGGGGGCGGCCACCCAACAACATTTTTGGACCCACCCCCCCCAAAAAAAAAATATATTATGGTAATATTGGAGGGGTGGGTCCAAAAATGTTGTTGGGGGGCCGTCCCCAACCCTCCAAAAAAATGTTCACACATTTAGCTGGGGGCACACATGTTAAGCACACAGAAATTGGCTAAAGGCACAAGTTTTCATGCAAATAAACATTTTGATTGAAATAAACAGTCTGGCTTACTTTTTTTGAACCATGGTGTACATACACTTATAAGCAAGTTACAAAACACAAGCACTCCATCAATGCTGATCAAATTCATAGCCAATTACATTAAGGGCTGTAAATTATACACGCTCTACAATAATAATGCCTCAAAACAAACACTAAGAACAGGAGTGCCTCAAGGAGGCATTCTCTCACCTACACTTTTCAATCTTTACGTGTCTGACATACCTCGCCCTCCTGACAAAGTGCAATTTATTTATTCATTTATTATTTATTTATATCACGTTACCGTACAATCATACATATTCAATAAATCTGTTCAATGAGAAAAAGGACACAAAGGCCCGAAGGCGACTAACATGTGTCCCTCAGGAGTAGCCTAATCGATTTTAAAACACGACATAAAAACAATGCATTAGCCAAGCAGGCAGAATAAAATTAAATATAAATATACATACAATCCAGAAATTATGCGATATCATACTCTCAGATTTAAATATCAGATACTTGTTAAAATAAATATAAAATAATTGTCGTTTAAAAGCTTTAACACGATCTAGTAAAACCACATCATCAGGCAGAGAGTTCCAAGGTTCAAATATTCTAGAAGCAAAGAAGTGCTTTCGAGCGTCAATTAGCGAGTAATTTATAGTCAGTTTAAAGGAGTTTCCACGTGATTTGCGGTTAGATAATGTCAAACCATAGGATTCAGGAATACCTCCAATATGGCCATTTAAAAGTTTATAACAGAAAATTAAGTCATGATTAAAAATGATTTACAAATGATTAAGAGTGCGCTATATATCAAGTTTTATTGATTGATTTATTGATTGATTTGAGTGATTGATTGATTGTGCCTACATTTAGAATTGTACAATACATCAATAGATGAGCTGAGTTTTAATTATTACCGACATCTAGTATAATAGTCCATCATTAGAGCAGCTGTATTATCTCAAAGTCTGTATGTGATTATTGGAATAAGACATATGACAAGAAAGAATAATTATCTGGCTGACATGCTGAGCTATGAACAATCATACGATCGATGAGACTTTACCTCGAGTACGAAACGGTTTTGCTAAAGTGGAGACTCATGGGCTGCGCTCAGACAACAAAAGACTTTCAAATTCTGACTCATCAGTCGACGCAACCCCAGGTAAGATCTACCTGTAGCTTAGTGAAAAACCTACAATTAGCTTAATTTATGCCGAAAGTGGTTTTGACAGATTATTATATATGGTCCAATTTTTGTCACTTTATATATTCGGATGCGTTTACATTGTAGATTTAAATATGCCATCAGATTGCTACATTCCTTCAGATAAGTAGGTAATGTTAACTCTTTCACTAAGACTTAATTTCTGGTTGGTTGAGCTTAAGTTTTCAAATTAGTGCGGTTATTCATTTAACAACTAACCCAAATGTTTATATTTTAAAGAATGATGTTTTGTAGGGAAATAACGAACTACATTTATTCGCTGTATTAATTGCGCTTCTGAATTTCTCTATTGCAGTGCATGACAATGACTCTGCTGCGGCTAATCCACCAGAAACCGCTGTAGAGAATCTTGACTCGGTTGTCGTATCGGACCAGAGATCTGTAGATAGCTCGGTTAATGTGGATGTATTAGTTCATTCCACTGATGCAGCCGGTGCGGTCCCCTCCGTCGCACGGGATGAAGTTTGCATACCATTACAATGCCTTACACTCACTGAATCCGTCCAAAGCCCGAATCGTCGTAATCGCGAGCAGATTTACGACCAAGTCATAAACCGAACGTCTGACTCAGCGGTGTGGGCTAATCTCGCGGTGACCGGTCAATCGACGTCTGTGGGTGAACCCAAAGCTAGGGGTGTTGTTAGGGGTGGATGTACAGACTGGGGTGTTGTTAGGGGTGGATGTACAGACTGGGGTGTTGTTAGGGGTGAACGTACAGCTAAGGGTGTTGTGACGGGTGAGAGTACAGCCAGGGGTGTTGTTAGGGGTGAACGTACTGACCTGGCTGTTGGTAGGGGTGAACCTACAAATGGGGGTGTTGTGACGGGTGAGAGTGCAGTCAGGGGTGTTGTGACGGGTGAGAGTACAGCCAGGGGTGTTGTGACGAATGACAGTACAGTCAGGGGTGTTGTGACGAATGACAGTACAGTCAGGGGTGTTGTGACGGATGAGAGTACAGACTGGGGTGTTGTTAGGGGTGAACGTACAGTCTGGGGTGTTGTGACGGATGAACGTACAGCTAGGGATGCTGTGACCGGTGGTAAGAATGAGTCAGGGTGTGGGTCAACGACATATCAAGGTATATACATGTATATTAATGGTGTGATGCAAAAGTGGACCATCGTACAGAATCTAAACATGATTTATTTGTTAATTATTTCAGAATCATAAACTAAGAACATGACATTTTAAATTTTAAAATAATGTTATAGCGTACCAGAGATATCACAGTCTAGATATTAGAATTGTAATGGTACCGTACCGTACATAAATTTATAAATTTTAGTTATGAGAATAATATTGTGAGTATACAATGGGTTACATTAAATTTTGTATCAGTGTGTGAATCCAGCTGCAATCCTCAGCGGAATGCTCAAAGTTTAGCGGCTTGAAGCTCGTATTTACATCTGAGGTTTACGTCGGGACAAATTATAACTGTAAAGACGACTGTGTCTGTGCAGTGTGTTAAGCATGCAACGGTTAAGCGTCTTGACTGCGATCAATAGGTGCGCTAATCGAATCCCTTGCTGAATGCTGCTGATGTACCTGCGGAATGTGAAACCGACATTAAAACCGAATTTTTTATCTAATGTTTCAGAATCACTGCCAGTCTCGATGACGTCAGGTGGCACTCTACCTGATATTACGTCACCAAATAAAATAGTGAAATCAGATGACATTTCCAGTATTCCTTCAAATCAACAGGCTGGTAGTAATCTGGATGCTGACTGTGAACATAAATCTGAACAGAATGAAAGCCCAACTGACTTTGGAAAGTGCTCAAGAATTCGAACTATTACGCCGTGGAGTAATATCAATGGTGGCAGGGAGGGGGCGGGACAAAGGACGGGCCAGGGGTCGTTCAGGGCCAAACCCCGTCCCCTTTCATGGAGTTGTGGTGAAGGAAGTGTGGAGAGAATGGAAAGAAGGAGGACTTTACCACAAAGGGTTGATAGGGTTAGAATACAGAGGCATAGCAGTACAAATCAAGAAATATCAAATCCACAATGCAGCATATCCAGCAGTTTTCATGAGTCACCATTTACATCAAATTCAGTTACATCTAATTCAAACTCATCCGTTCAAAATGTGTCTAGTAATCGAACAGATTTAAGCGGTTATACAAACAAATACGCCTACTATGCCAATTCCGTGCTACATCGAAATAGATATTGTAATTGTAATCAGAGTGTTGTTCCACCCACAAGTGCCCAGAATTCCACTAGGAATATTATCACACGTGATATTAGTAAATGTTTTAGAACTTCTCGTGACAGATCAAGTGACAGTTCGGTTGTGGAGCTTTGCAATGGATACAATTTGTCTCAGGGTGCTTATACAAATCACGGATTTGATGTGACATGGCGTGATTCCAGTAAAACTTCGAACAGTAGTTGGGATGTTTCGACCTGTTCATTTACACATTACTGTGACAGTAGAAAATCTCCAACAAACACGCGAACTTGTAACAGAATGTCTAAAAGTTATGATATTACAGATACCACACCGCAAAATGATTCAATGTGGAATAGTGCTAATACTTTATGCAGTATTCCTAGCATTATTTCTATCAATGACGTCAGTGATGATGTCAGAACTGCGTCGATGATTCGATCGTGTGACGAAATGTCTGATAATTTAGTTTCAAATCCTCTCAGGTGCTTTAATAGTAAACATAATGGCATTTGTAGGAAAATCACCGCTTCTCCTTCAAATAATATCTGCAGCTGTAGGTTAGTTTCTAGTGTAGAAGGAACCAGTTACAAAAATGGATATACAAAGGGCACCAGGATTATGTGTTCCAGTGCTGACTCAGCATTAATGACACATCGATGTGTAGGATCCCAAGGACCTCATAGTGCTCCGATGTCTTCTGATTTTGTCTTTCTAACATCTAATTCGGTTGATGCAACCACTCGAAGACTTGATAGACGTAACAATGACGTCACTGTCCGGCAGAAAAACAAGATGGCGTCCAATCACAGACATTCAACATTCATATCTCTTAGCGATGGGACGCATAGGAATGGCATCATACCTTCAGCAAGATTCGATCCTGTACCATACTATCCAAGACTGTCATCCTCTGAACTCTACTTTCGTCCATCCCTTCCCGATGATTTTGTGGAAACTAGTCTATCCGAAAGGGAGAGCCCGCACAGTGTAGGAGAGAAACTGGAAGAATTGCGTGTTAGTTATTGTGACAATGTAGCAAATAGAAATGGATTTAAACTACATCAACGGCAGCAGCAAGAATTACCGCAACAAGAATTAAAACAACAAGAATTACAACAGCAACAATATGAGCAACAGCAGAAACAAAACTTGCAACATCAACAACAACAATCAACTGTGAAACAAGATGTTAATGAAGGAAATTCTTCATCCCCATCTTCCCAGCACACAGTGGAAAAACGTAAGTTCACTTCTTTTCCCGTTTTTCTTTAAAGCCCGTGAGCATGTTTTGCTCCTGAAATGTTTCTGACAACGTCCCCAAGAAGAATCTAACACAAAACTCTTGAAGTGCTCTATGATGCTCTCTAGAACTTTTTGTTTTTTTTCTTAATGTTTTGGTATATTTCATGTAAATCTAATTGAAGTAGGTCTAGATTATTTTATTTTATTGCCTAGAAATGAATCGTAGACTTCGTAGTTGACAAATAGAGCAATTGCTTTATTAAAAGAGCCTTCCACGGCGGAATCTCCATTGGTGGATGGTGGCTTGTGTCTGGCCCGGTTGATGACTCCGGGTTCAACACTATATACCTTGATTTTTCAAGCCAATCCTGCGAGACGGCATAGTTGCATGACGTTTACGGTGGGCACCCCTGTACCCTTCCAATGAGAGGGAAATGGGTGTCAGAATCCACGGCTGGCATCATGGGTGAGCAACAACAACAAACTAATAGCAATGTTATATAATATGTAACTTGCAATAATGCTGATAATAAATTTCGAACCTTTTCCAGGCACTTGCCAGTAACAATAGGGATACAAATTACGACCAGGCGACCATTGTAGGATGTGATTGGACCACGGTGGCAATTTTTAATTCCATAAAGGCGACTGATTTATCTCTCGCATGGTCGTAATGATTGATGCAAATTATAGATATAATTCTTCATCATTTCTCGTATAAATACGCAATATAATATCTTTATCCGACACTGGTAATAAGCTCTTTCGAATCTGATGATGGAAATAGGATTAGGATTAAAAGTGAAAATTATAAGACTCGAACTGATTCTCTGAATTTTTGCTATGCACCGTTTAAGGAACCTCTTTTGTGCTGCATCTACCAATCAGTGCAAATTTAACGGCCGTTTCATCATCTGAAGACGACGTTTCATCATCAGGGACGGCTCCAACAACATTTGACCTACCAGCCTGTGCACCAAAACGAACTTGCAAAACACAAATGCTGAAAGAGAAGAGTATGGTGCAGTTTCATATCAGTTTGCATGTTTGATTGAGCTTGGATTCGTGGTGCTCGATGTTGTCATTGACGATGAGAGCATCCTAATATATTGGTAGTAAGACTTTTTTTGCTAATGGCGCTTCTTACAATCACAAATGAAAGTTGTAGTTTGGAAAGAGAGCCAGGATTCCGGAACCCTATCGTCGTTTTACCATCTTGTGGACAAATGAATTATTACAATCCCGCCTGCATTATATCCCTGCAATCTACACGCCCACAAGCCGCAATCTGCACCCCACGCACAGACGCACAAAACATGCACAAGTGCATGCACACAAACGCACAGAAACACACATACACATACACACACACACACCATCGCACACACACACACACACATAAACAATCAATCAATCAATGCTAGTTTAACGTTCGTTTCATCATCTGACGACAACATCATCAGACGACGACAAATAATAACAGACAACCTGGTGGACAACCTACTGGTTAGCCTAGTCGGTAAGTCGATAGCTTGCTTGCCTGAAAAGTTGGAGGCCTCGAGTCCGAATCTCATCCGGTTCCGTATTCTTCATCTTTGGGACAAAGTTATACGGAAATATAGATAGACCAATCCCTACAAAAAACATTTTGAAGTTGCTAATAAACTACTACTATAAACTACTACTATAAACTACTACTATAGACTACTACTATAAACTACTACTATAAACTACTACTATAAACTACTACTATTTCCGCAGTAATAACTTGTGTGTCTATTGATTATTGTCTATTGTATTGAGTATATGTGAATGAATCTGGGACTGCGTCCATGTTATAGATTATATAGAATTTTTCTCTGGTTTGATTTGATGTAAGACTTAGTTTAATGAACTACTGTAAGTATTTTGGTAATCATATTAATTTTTCCTACATAGTGCTCCAAATAATCATGGACAAAATACCCGTTCTAATTATTGCTGTTGATGCTCCTGCTACTGTATCTTATTTAGTTAGACTCTATATAGAGTTATTTATAGTTTAGTTATTTATAGTTATAGTTCTTGAATGTAGATTTCATAGCCTGGACAGTCATTAGATAATTTCTGGTCACCTTCCAAGTTCTTCCGTAATACATAAAAGATGGACCAGACGAATAAGAGTTATTTAAGACGTCATCCAACCAAGTTATTTATTATCTTTATCGATTTATCTCTATTTCTTCTCTTCTTCAAGTATTGTCAGTCTCCTTCTCTGTCTTTGTCTCTCTCTGTCTCTAGGTCTTTCTCTCTCTCTCTCTCTCTCTCTCTCTCTCTCTCTTTCTCAGTCAATGTTAGCCAGTTCAATACTCAAACTTTTTAGCCTTTAGCTACATAATTGCATCCTACAGCAAGGTGCTTAACTCTGTTAAGAACAATAGTTTACATATATTATCAAGAAGAACGTTAACTGTGGACGAGCACAGAGCTAGATTCTTTACAAATTTCGGATTTATGTGTAATGGCTAGAACGTGCTTATTGATCCAATTTATTTAATTTATGTATTTGCTTTCTGCCCTATGTTTTATGTTCTCGTTTTATGTTTTATTTCTCTCCCTTCTGTATAATTTTCTTTTCCTTTCCGCCCTGATAAATTCTACTATGTATTTTTTAGAGGGAATTCTTCAGTTGTTTTATACCGGTATGGCGAGAAAACCTTTATTCATTTCGTAATTCAGCTAATACAATGGCACAGACCGTGTCTTTTCTAATGCAGGGTTTAACAATACAATACAATGAGAATTTAACGTCCGGTTCCTCACCCGAAGGCGATGTCAGGGACGACGTCGCCTTCGGGTGAGGGCGGTTTCGTTTCTCGAAAGTACATCAATGTCGGGTGAGTCAGAGTTTCGACGCTGAATCGAGTTACCGCACAACACAGTCGTGAAATACTGAGAAAGGAAGGTTCTGCAGACCCTTACGTTTCGAAATACTAAAACTTTGCTGATCGGAATTATTTCTGATACAAAGTTAAGACAAATTTTCTTAAATAAGTGGGCAAAATGCAATATAATCTTCTAACTTTTGGCTTCTATGTGTACGATAAATATTGACATCTCAAATTGAAAGATAATTAATATCGAAAAATAAACGTCTTATTCTGGGCACAAATTTATGGAATAAATTTAAGTCAAAGTGAACATATCGACAGAGTTATTGTGATGAATTCAGA
The DNA here is from genome assembly GCA_034695365.1 of Enchytraeus norvegicus. Taxonomy (NCBI): domain Eukaryota; kingdom Metazoa; phylum Annelida; class Clitellata; order Enchytraeida; family Enchytraeidae; genus Enchytraeus; species Enchytraeus norvegicus. The sequence goes on from JAQFZF010000255.1 coordinate 8,083, forward strand.
AACTTGAGACTACTGCCGGCGCCATCTGTTGGGTCAGTTAAACGATCGATGCGCTTGGTCGAGCGGCAATAACGTGATTTGCTTGATAATCAGATGATTTGTTTTATAATCAAATGATTTGCTTCATTATCAGATGATTTGCTTGATAATCAGATGATTTGCTTGATAATTAATCAGATGATTTGTTTTGTATTCAGATGATTTGCTTGATTATAATCAGATGATTTGTTTTAAAATCAGATAATTTGCTTGATAATCCGATGATTTTGTTGATTGTCAGATGTTTTTTCTGATTGACAGATGATTTGTTTTATAATCAGATGATTTGTTTTATAATCAGATGATTTGTTTTATAATCAGATGCTTTATTTAATAATCACCTGATTTATCTGAAGATCACATGATTTGTCTGATGATTAATCAGATGCAATCATTTGATTATCAAGTAAACCGGTATAGTTTTAATATCAATATATTTTTGTTTTATAGGTAATTAGATGATTTGCTTACTAATCCGATAATTTTGTAAGTAATATTATCAGTTAATATATTTAGTATTTAGAAGATTTCTTCGATTGCCTAATAATTATGTTTTCTACTAGTATCACACTGAAAGCCTAACATTGGGATGTGACGTTTCGACATTGTTAAAAATTAAAAACCTTTCATTCGTTTTTCAGCAACGACTTTTTAAAAATTTGATACCTCAAATGCATTATGTTACCTTTTGATCTAGTTTTTCATTGCGCACCGCTTAGTTAAATGGCCAGGTACAATAAAATTGAGCAAATTGTGCTGATGACGATAAAATACATCCCTATCATACAGCTCTTCCGATTGCCACTTTGCTCCTTCATTGTGCCCTCTCTTTCTTCTCTCTCTCTCTTTCACTCTCTCTCTCTCTCCCTCTCTCTCTCTCTCTCTCTGTCTCTTTCTTCTCCTTCTCTCTTGGTCGCTTCCTCTAACTCTCACATCCTTTCTCTTTCTCATTCTTTTTCATTCCTGAATTTACTCTTCTCCTCAATATCCGCCTCTCCTGTTACATAATCCGCAATCTTATAGCGATTGCTCCAAGAGTACATTGTAAACTTGATTGTATCTTCCAGTTCACGGAATAATCGTTCAAGCGATAAGTAGAAGGTTTTAGAGATTACATCATCTCGAGTGTTTATTCTCCACGTCATCATTGTGTACAGAATGTGGCCAGAGATATTTAGAGAAAAAGCTAGATGTACCGGATGGATTATCCAGTACTACAATTAAACAAATTCCTAAAGCAAACAGCTTGTATCTGTTCTTACAGTTGTACACTCAAAGTTATAATGTGATCCGATAACCATGTCTTTACAAAACAAAAGGGCTAATAGGCAACTTACTGAACTAATTTTTACATTCTTGCACTGGTTAAGAAGGTCATGATTGATCTGTTAGGAAACCAATAAAGAAATAAAGTTAGCAACATAATTATTACTGGACTCACTTGGGGTTATTGCTTAAATTCACTTATTCTCAAAAGAATAAGTAAAAAATTAATTTACTCAGCTTCAAAAATATACGAAGTTAACCTGTTCCAACGTAAACTACTCCTTAACTAAAAAAGAATTCTTACATGTCAATTTACATTAATCGGATTATTTCTTAAATATATTCACGCTTGACTTGCTGAGGACTAGGCTGCCACACCGGGTGTGGCGCTTTGCTTCGTGGCTACTTGACTGTCCATTGTCCACTTAGAGCTAATGTGGCATTTTGTATGGAGCGGCGCTTTTGTAAATATACTTATTATTATTATTATTATTATTGTAACCTTGTGTACTTCAAATATGGCTGAATGATATAGCATACCAGCTTTTTAATACCCCGAGATATTGAGAAAGAATAAACGTGGCCGTGAAGAAACGGTAAGTGTAGAAAGTGCGACGTTCCTAAGACAAATGATTGCTTGATGCTAACTGAGAGGGTCCTTATGTGAAGTGTTGTGCTATGAGTCTAGACGTTTCACATCCTAAATCCATCTCTCTCTCTCTCTCTCTCTCATCTCTCTCTCTCTCTCTCTCTCTCTCTCTCACTCCTCTAGTATATTGGCTATGAGTTGGAAGTAAAAGCACCTTTAACATCACCGACAAAGTGACAAATATACATAGTCGGTGACTAAATAAAGTATTGAGAAAGAATGCACAATAATGCAAGTAGCAAACTGCTTCAGAAGTATCTGGATTGTGCTGATTGGAGCTTATGCTCAACCGCTTGTAAGAGGGACTTCTCGGATGACTCTGATAGCTTGCTTGGGCGAAGATGCGGGCGTTAATCAATAATAATAATAATTGTTACCAAATTTTATTACTTAATAGTACTAATAATTATCACAGTAAATACTTACTTTTATTATACCATTAACTAACATTGATATAATTATGGTTTTACTGTCACACAATTTATTACATTATTCATTGACTGTTGCACAAATTAACAATAATTATTATATTTCTGAATCTCTATCTCAGATTATTGTCCCATTTATTGATTTTGTCAAGTGTGGCTGAAGCACTGAGGTCATGTTGATATTTTTATATTCAGAGGTGAAGCCTCCCACCGGTCCGTGCGGATAGGATTCCTCGGGTGATTGACGCAAGAAGTCTGTCGCTGAATCGTTAGAATTCTCCTGGAGACCATAAGTTGGGACCTGGGGACTACCCCCTCTCAAATTTGAGATTGGGGAGACATTGTTGTAAAGGTGTGATTAACCACTGACCTTTGATTGCATAACTTTAGTGACATTATCTGTATATTATATATGTATAGTTGTGAAGTATAGAGATGTCTTGGCATGATATACTATGTTAAACATTAACATTAAACATTAATGTATCTCTCTTCTCTCAAAAGTTGAGACACTTTTTATATATTTTTTCAAGCGACTGAGCAGAACTGCCGCTAACTCACCTGAGCGACTGTGCTGCTCCACTGATGACAAATAAATTGGCTATAATAATATGGCTTCTGGTGTCTGCACAGAAAGCCCCATTGAATAATTCAAAGAACCGATACTTGAAGAAGGTCATCAGTCCATTTTGAAAAATATTTCTTCCCCCTCCCCTCCAAAATTTGAAAAATTTAGACCAAGTCTCGGTCACTGGTTAGAATTCTCCGGGTGACCATAAGTTAGGGGGCGTCAACAGGCAGCTCTTCCAATTTCCGTTCGCTGAATTGAACCGGAAAGCAATTTATCTGCGAAGTGTACGTACGAGGAGCGAAACGCTTCATCAAACACAACCCAAGCAACGGCTACTGTTGCTTGGGTTGTGTTGCACATATTGCTTAGGCGGCTGTTGCATCAGATACTGTTGCTTGGGTTGTTTTGCACAGATTGCTAGGGTAGATGTTGTCTCAGTCACTGTTGCTTGGGCTGTGTTGCTCATGTTGCTTAGGTAGCTGTTGTCTCATCCACTGTTGCTGTTAAATATAGCGGTTGCAGCGTTGCTTATATATATAGTTGTTGCTTCTAAATAAATGTACGTTATTTGTTTACTGAAAATGTATGTATGATGCAATATTGTGGTTTTCAAATAAAATAACTAACTAACTAACTTCTATATAACTGTCGCCTGAATAACTCGTGCATTTACATCTTTATATCTCACCCGTCTCTGATATCAACTCCCGGTATCGAAAGTTCGAAACTGACTCTTAATTCTACTTTAGCCTTCTTTGTGATTTCAGCGTCTTAATCGAATTGTTACAAGGAACATATTAATATCGATTTCAACCCAGTTTTGCTATCTTGTGATTGTGATTAGGCTTATTGTGATTAGGCCTGTTGCTAAAAAAGAGACCCCATTGATGTTTTGCGTAGTTTGACTTCTTTTTGTCAGGTTTATTTTATACGAGAATTGTTTATATTTTTAGAAAAATTTAGCCAAAAGGCCCATAACTATGCAGCTATTTGTTCCTGATCCACCTGTTAGTGGCATTTTCAACCTTCAAAGTAAAAATCTCTCATATCGAACACAATACTTCAATAAAAAAAGTGGTGATACTGTACAAAATTCAACAAAGGATCTTTTCATTGGAGAGCAGCGAGCCTGAACTCGAGAGAAAACCTGATTCTGCCGCAGAGTAATTGAATTCCATGGCAGGTGACTATTTCTCTTCCCGGTTTCGTATTTCGTCTAGCTTCGGGTATTCACTTTTTATCTTTCTCTATAAAATATCAGAAATATCAGTCATGTTTACTTAAAAGCAACCAATTTTTCGCTCGATAGTAGACCTCAATTTGATCGAATTTGTGTTTTTAATCATTAGGCTACTATTGCATCATTTCATCACAGAGAACTGCAACAAATACCTTCACGAGATTTTTAATGCATATAGCCTTAAGACTCAACATATTAAAATTGTCTTTGCAGAGTTGCAATATATTTTAACTTTTTGACTTACACCGTTTCGGATCTGACTTGCACTGTTGCGGATCTCGCTTTCTCTTCAGTCTATGTATTGGCACGTTTGTTCTAGTGGTAGAGAACTGCTTGTAGTTGCACAGTCTGCTTGAGGCGTCCCTGATATCGCCTTCGGGTGAGGAACAGAACTTTAAATCGTCATTGTATTGTATTGTATTGTATTAAGTCTATTCTAATTTGTTATAGGGTTACAGGTTTCCGTCAAGGGTACTAGACCTGACGCTGATTGTGCCATAGTGCCGGAAAATCGTTGCTGTAGCACAACTTTATTTCTTTTGACAATATTTAGTATAAATATTATGTCTACCTAAATGCATAAATTACTTCCAAGCCAATAATATTATGCCAAATGTTCTTTAATAGCCTTTTGTAGGCTGGTAATTTACGTCACCTCTTTCCGACATTCATTAATGAAACAATTTCATTAGGAAAGAGTTTTCGCCACAGAAATGTTTCGTAGATTTATCGCTTCCTCTTCGCCATTTCTCTGTCACTATTTTCTCAGCTACGTCTATTAATCTATAGGTCTGAGCAGTGGTGAAGTCAAGTTTCAATCTTTTGAGGGGTACCTTCATCTTGGTGGCGGATAATTTGTCACCATGTTTGACAATAACATCGCACGTGTTTTATTTGGAGAGGGGGTCCGTATGTAATGAGCTTTAGTTTCATTTCTCAGTTGCTGCTTTTGTGATTATTTTTACCACGCCATGATTAATCGTATCGTCTTTCTATTGACTGGCCAAGGCGGCAGCACACTTTTCTTAAAGCATAAGGCCGCTGGTTCGGTTCCCAGTCTAGATAGTCTCTGACGACAGCATTGATGCGAAGACAGACTCCATATTAACCTTTCTATTCTATACTTTCTAGTCTACATTTTCTCTGTGAATGTTAACTATGTATTTCAAAATAATCCATTTCTTTCTTCTTCTTCTACAAGATCATCGTTATTGTTGTTGTTGTTGTTGTTCTATTTATTTTCCTTCATTTTTGAAGGGGAGGTGGTACAATCCCCTCGCCTCCTTGTCTCCGCAGTTGAATCTATAGCAACACATGGGCTATGTGTCGGCATCACGCAATGTGGCCGTACTTTTACTTATTTTATTGTCTTCCACGTGCCGGCTTAATTGCATCACATCCAGCTGTCTCTTCCCTTGCGCCATCATTCCACGTCGACTGCAGGTGTTTCCAGGAGACCACCAGTTATTTATATTGTCCACAGAAACCATTACTCTGGACCTGAGAGTCGATGGAGCTATAGTCCAGCGGTTAAGACATTACGTATTCAGTAGGATTAGTCTGAGGTAAGAATATGACGTAACGGAAATTTGACGACAATTGACACCGTTGGGTGTGTAAACTACGAATATATGTTCAACCATTCGTCTCTCTGCACAGTTTATGTAAATTATTTTAAAATGTTACTTTGTGCCAAGCCTTGGTATTTTTGGTAAGAATTTAGGCTTTCTGCTGAGTCTAATCAGTCTAAATCATAAAGACAGAAGTAATTTTATTTAAGATATTGTTATATAGTTATCAACTGCAAATTATATATATACATGTATCCACCTGACGATTACAATCTATATTAAGCTATTCGTCTTAGCTTTTGTTGAATCGACAAATTCTCGAGGCAAACAATACACCGCTTCTGAAATATTGATGCTGGATAAGTATCGGCTTTATTACGATAGTCGAACAACCTCAAATTACACGATTATGCTGAATTTATGTTCAAACCGAAACTTGAGATATTACACAATGCCGCGGAGTATCCTGCAACCGATATTGTTTTAGAGCGATAATTTCGAGGATATAAAGCGTTTATTGAAGTACTTTATGACCTGATATTCCAATGTTATTATCCATAATGCAACGTACCGTAATAGCTCGTGGGCTACGGCTCCGCAGTACGATGCCCACAGTTTTGTGCCCTCTGAGTCTTTAAGGGGATCCAACATGTCATAAACTTGTAGTATACATAGATGCCTGCTGGGATGTTGATACCAAGCAGCATGGGATAAATAAATATTTGGTATATTGAGAATAAACAGAAATAATTATTACTATGCAACACATACTTCTCCGAGAATTTCTAGTGATTCTTATTATTTTCTCGTTGTCTCGACTACTCATTATAATTCTATGCGCATATTTTGTAAGTTTCAGTCTCGACTTACTTCTCAAATTGTGTCTTTATTAGTTTTGATATCGTTTTTCGTTTTCTTTTTTCTTTCTCCCATCGCCCTCTCCCTCTGTCTCCGTTTCTGTCTCTGTTTCTGTCTGTCTGTCTCTCTCTCTCTCTCTCTCACTCTCTCTCTCTCTCACTTTCTCTCTCCTATATCCTATTACGTTCGATTCGTCTCTCTCTTCCCCTTATGTCGGACTACTAATTTAGGTTTTCTCCTAATTAGCATTCCATGCATCTATTCAAGCGCTCGCAGTGACGCCAGCTTACCATATTGCTCCAGTCGCTGAATCAGTGGCATGGAAAACAAGCAAGGGTCTGGGATATTCACATTTCAAGAGTATGAGAAAACAACTTAAAATCTTATTAAAACCTAAAACGTCTCTCAAATCTAAGGTTGCATTTTTAGACATTTAACGTCAGTTATTCATTATACGACGATATCAGAGATGTCTCCAACAATTGTGATCATTGAATGTCAGTTTCCTCTCTCTAGAGAGATGCCAGGACTATTGTGCCGTGTAAATTACCAATGCATGGGTAGTGTGTGACCATCGTAATTGGTTGGGAAATGATGATAAGCTCTAAGACAACAGATATGTATGTCTTGTATATGGATTGAATTTGATAAATAGTTATGAAGAGTTAAGAAATATTTGTAAATTGTCTTGGATATTTTTCCTTTCATCAGCTGTAAGGTATTGTCAGTACAGCACATGACTGTATTCGTCGCTTGCACTGATTGTGCAATTATTAGCTTGTCTATGGTTTACAAAATACATTGAGGATTTAACGTCCGGTTTCTGACCAGAGGTTGATGTCACAGACGTCGATGTATGTGCGAACGCATGTGTGTATTTGTGTGTATATGACACTATGTGTGTATGCGCACGTGTGCGTATATGACATTTTGTGTGTACGTGTATGTATGTGTGTGTGTATGTGTGTATATGGCACTGTGTGTGTGTGTGTGTGTGTGTGTTCGTGTTTATACTCGTGTGGATGTAAATTAGTGGTTCGTGCTCCGGATCACTTTCTAAAAGATTTCTCTCGAGAAAAAACACATTCAAGAAACAGTCGTAGCCCATCAAGTCTTAGCATAAACAGCACTCTCAGCAGTATCAGCAGCATGGGCATATTTCGGTGGAGGGGAGCGGGGGGGGGAGCGGAGGGGGGAGCGGAGGGAGGGCCACTGCCCCTCGATTTTAAATTTGTGAAAAATTGTGCAATAAATCCGCATATTTTGCCTATTGGCGCCCCCCTCGATTTGGTCTGCCTCTCGATTTAACCTGGCCTTCTCGATAAAAAGTATGATTTGTGTGGTGGGGGCATATACTTCCCCCCCCCACACCGCTCAGAAAATCCGAGATAATTTGCTAGCACTGACTCAGTGCTAGCAAATTCTGTGGCGAATTCAGAAAATTGTGTTGTAATTTACGCACAGCTTTAACAATAGCATCATTGATATTTGGACTCAAATAGCTTTTTTAATATTACATTATAGCAGCTATAGGGAAATGGCAACCATGGCCGGATTAAGCTCTTGTGGGGCCCTAGGAATTTTTTTTTTGCGGGGCCCAGCCACCCATAACATCGGTATCCCACCAGTAGACTTCTATTAGTGAGATATCTATGTTGGGGGTGGCCGGGTATTAGTAGCGTCCCCAGGGGGTGCAGGGGGAGAGGTGGCTCCCCCTGAGGTCATTTTGCCAGACCACGGGCCTTTTCAATAAAAACTTCATTTTATTATTCTTGAAATGTTATGTATAATAATCGCTCCGCTCGCGCAATTTCGGAGCATTATTAGAGTTATCAATCTTGGAAGTTATTACAGATGGTTGCACATTACCAATGGTTGCACATTACCGACGTTTGAATTTAACTAATGTTTTCACATTACCGACGTTTGCACAATATTACAGACTTTTTCCAAATCTTAATGTAATCTTAATCTCAAGTATTTTGACGAGCTAATTCCGAATCTGTACTTGGATTTGCTGTAGGACAACAGCCTGGAAAGTTATCCAACATTTTATCGAATAAAAGTAGCCTGTAATTCCCAGGAATACCTATATCTTAAATACAGATTCCTTTTTTCTTATTCTTAATTCCGTTACATGAATCCAATGCATTTTGACGCCCTGATTCCGAATTTGTTCTTGATTTTGCCACGTTACATCAATCTTAAAAGTTTGAACCGATGCTTGCACATTACCGATGGTTGCGCATTACCGATGGTTGCACATTACCGACGTTTGAATTTTACCGATGTCTTCACATTGCCGACGTTTGCATAAAACAATTGTTTGCACATTTTCAATGTACATTACGTACTTTGACGAGCTGATTCCGAATTTCTACTTGGATATGCTGTCGGACATCAATCTAGATGTGACATCAATAGTTAAAGTTATTAGTGGTGGTTGTACATTAACTTGGATTTGCTATAGGATAGCAATCTGTAAAGTTATTAAACATTTTAACGAAACAATTAAGCCTGTTATTCCTAGAAATGCCTTTCTCGTGATTGCAGAGCCACTTGTTTTTCGTATTCTTTATTCCGTAACATGAATCTACGGTACTTGCAGCGTTGATGCCGAATCTGTTCTTGGCTTTGTCATGTGACATCAATCTTGAAAGTTATTACCAATGGTTGCACATTACCGATGGTTGCACATTAGCGATTTTTTCACATTAGTGATGTTTTCACATAACCGACAAATGCACAATACAGACGTTTGCATTATATTAATGTACATTACGTATTTTGACGAGTTGATTCCGAATTTGTACATGGATTTTCTGTAGGACATCAATCTGGAAAGTTATTCAACATTTTATCGAAAACAATTAGCCTGCCATTCCCTGGAATACCTTTCACGTGAATGAAGATCCCTTTGTTTTTAGTACTCTTTATTCCGTTACATGAATCTAATGTCATTTGACGCGCTGATTCCGATTTTGTTCTTGGTTTTGCCATGCGACATCAATCTTGAAAGTTGTTGCCGATGGTTGCACATTACCGACGTTTGAAATTTACCGATTTTTCACATTACCGAAGTTTGCACAATACAGACGTTTGCCCAATCTCAATCTACTACTTTGTTATATGAATGCATCTTCAGTACGAATGGAACTCACAAATGATTGCAGGCTTTCATTGAGACTGACACAAGTAGACAAATCAATGTTAACTTTCTATAATGGTTTGCTGGTAGCATTGATCTAAACACATTGAGCTAAGGCTCACACCATAGTTCAAATATTACTATAAAGGTGGCAATATGTTAAAAAAATTATGGTCGGCGGCGCGGGGCCCCTAAAAGCGCGGGGCCCTAGGCAGTTGCCTAGTTTACCTAGTTGGTAATCCGGCCCTGATGACAACGCTGGAGATTTTTAGAACTAAAGCCGAATTATTAGCAAACTAAAGCCTAACCTCGGTTTAAACACCCGACGGCACATTCAGCGACTGTCGAGCTATTGATTTTAATGCAATCGACGGATTTCTGGATGTGATGCTAGAACCAATTTCGCAATTCCACTGAGCGTAATGCAAACAATAATCTCTCAAATATTTAGCGTCCGTTTCATATAGCGGAAAATGTTGCTTGGCACGATTTAGATAAATGCTGTAAGCATTGCAGGTGCTATAGAATAAAATATCATAAATTGCTGCTTATACAAAACTTTGAAAATATAATAAGTACATTGTTAGCAGCCGTATAGTATCTTTTCTGCGATATTAAAAATGCAATACCAGAGACCACCTTTATTGGTCATTATTCCTGTCTTTATGAGCAAAATAATTAGTTTCTTTAGATCTTGTAAGGCAAGATCTAAAGGAATACGGCCTTTTTCTCGTACCTATAATACATTCCGCCATTTATCACTCTGCATTGTATGCCAAAGAAGTATATACTATCGCAGAATGTAGGGCTGTCCAGTTCAGATAAGACTTTCTGAAGTCTAATGCACTTCTACTGTATATTCAGTACAAGTAGGGCAGCTAATGAAAGTTTATTTGTCTGATAGGATTAAAATAATCTACTTTCTTTACCACAAATATTTCCAGTTTCTCCAAAATCGATTAATCAACGCGAATTTAACATTCGTTTTATCATCTAACGACGACATCAGGGGTGTACGATGCTATTTGAAATATTGTTACTGCCATTATTATTATTAATTTTATCAATTACTATTATCAATGTTATAACTATGGAATATGATTTACATGAGCGATTTTTATCATTATTAACTATAATAAATAATTATGATCACCAATATTCATTAAACTTAAAGCCTATTATAGGACTGGCTGTACTTGGAAATTATTTTATTAAAACACGTAAAATACGATAGGTGTCGTCGGTTTTCATAAATATTGATAGATTATTAAGTTTTATTTATAACAATTTGCCCCGGGTGTAAACAGCCCTGTGGGTTTCATAAAAACGATTTATTAAGAATGGAATGAATCATAGCCCGCCTACTCGAGATCGACTAAATTGAAAGACCCGCGAAAGCAAACCATATCTCATTGATTGACTTTATTTATTCATTCATTCATTTATCACTTCTCGTGTTGGTTCCGGAAAACTTGAGATTTAGAACCAACCGAAAACGGCATGTGTCCTAACTCCCAACTAACGCATATGCCGCAGTAAAGGTCTGCGCCATGACTTCTGTGTACTTGACCCTTTGGTCACTGAAATTTCAGATTAGCAGAGGTCTTTCCACATCGGTTGTAACATATGGCAGGCCAGGCTACTCTACCTTTCACTGGTCAGAAGCGCTTCTGAGATTTGTTAAGAGTGCGCTA
>JAQFZF010000256.1:0-19538 GCA_034695365.1 Enchytraeus norvegicus
GTCGCTGATCCAGGTTAAAATCATTAGAGTTGGCTCACCACTTGACTGGAGAGTTCGATCCCCCCCCCGCCTTTACTACATGCCCAGGCAAGCCCATTTCATTAGCTGACCATCATCTTATTTGATCATCATCTTATTATTTAATCAGCTCATCACCACCAAATACTTCCGAAACTCCTGAGAACCTCCCACACACTTTATCAATTTACCTTACTTCATCTGTGCACATGTTAACTTCGGACATGCGTTTTAGGCGATGCTGCCATCGCTTAAAAAATTTTATTCCCTTTAATTTCTGTATTTACGTAACTAACACTCATAATTTATATTCTAGATAGAGCTAATTTAATCCAGGACTAAAAAAACAACAGAATTTTAATTATTTTATTACAATTTTTGTTGACTTTCAACCGCGGACACAAAAGTGCCCTTTTTGAAATATTCACCCATATCCTACTTAGTAAATAGTTCCGATTGGATAGCGTAGTCGGTTAATAATTTCGATATGTCACGGGGTCCAGTCCCAGGTCCGTCTCTGACAGTATCTTCGACACGGTAACAAACGTTAAACATAGCTGTACAGCTTAACAATTCAGCACCAGCCTTTGGCTTTATAAATTTCAGCCAGCGGCCGATCGGTTAGATACCCGACTGCGGATCAGTATGTGCGGGGTTCGAATCCTAGGCTCGCTCGTCCCTGATATCCTGCCGAGAGATGAAACTGCCGTTAAACTCGGCTTTTGTGTATTGTAGGATATATATGTACGATTAATCATGGGATGACTTCCCTCACATCATCCTGGGATGAGGAATCGGACGTTAAACATTTATTATTATTATTATTAGTAGTATAACCAAAAATGACAAAAAACAAAATCAGAAACTAAGAAAGGAAGCTAGATTAGGCGTTCCGTTATGAGCGAAACTATACGAATTGAGAAAAAATGGCTACTAACTTTTTGTGCCGAGGTCTGAATTTGACATGTGTTTCAGCACTGACATGGTTTCCCGTGTCTTCCTCTATACGAACACTACGAGACTCGTTGAGAGAGGATTCTGCTGTGTTATAGGCGGCCATCTCACTCGTCTATTTATTATTTATTTATTTACTTTATTTATTTATCAATCTTTTTATTTATTTATTTATTTCACTTTACAGCAAGCCACGAATAGACACATAAAAGAATTCAGTTTTACGAGGAAAACGGCACAAAGGTCTGTGTAACGATCCTGGCTTTTTTATACAATTTAATTTAATTTAATTATTTATCAGTTTCGTTACTATATTTTTATTTTTTCCTTTTATTGGGAGGTCCGGGGGGTTGACCCTTACTTATAGGTTGTTTGGGGGTTGTGTCCCGAGTGTTTTAGGGGTGGCCTAGAGTGGGCAACTCCTTTTTGGGAATTTGATAGAAGTTTGTAAATGTGAATTTAGACACCTTCGCAGGCTGATTTCTGGGATTATATAAGTCAGGAAATAGTTGAAATGCTAACTTTATCTACCCACATGGATAAATCCTTACAGGTTGCAATATACGCTTCGGCAGTAACCTAGGATTCTGATATTGTTGGTTGAGGCTAGAACCTCGAAAGCCACATTCGTTATACGCTTCAGCGGTGGCTTAGAGTTCGAACCCTCGCAAGTTGCATTTGTTATACGCTTCGGTGGCAACTTGAGATATTGTGTTACCTGGTGCCTTTCGTTGATATTTCTGGGAGTCACATTTGTTATACGCTTCGGCGGTGACTTGGAATATTAAACGCTTTACTCCATAGAGTAGCGCTTTTGCTCCTCTGAGTAGCGCTTTTACCCACAGAGTACCGAGAGTTGTTTTATTGGATAAAGGTTATAGATAACGAGTACCGGGTCGAAGAAATCGAAGACTATTGGGTCCAAAATTCTTTAATAAAAAGATAAAAACTCCGGGCTCTTTTAAATAAAGAAAAGGACGATAATTAAGAACTAGTATAAGAAAGAAAAACGGACATGTAAGCAGAGTTTAATTAAGTGTTGATTGTCTACTAATAAATTCGTCTCATCTACTGTTCATTTTACACACTGTATCCGAGTTGAAAACTATATAAGAGAACAAATAATAATAATAATAATAATAAAAACCACGCAAACATGGCAACAAATTCACCCGTGGTACAACCGCTCATCAACGGAGAGCCATGCACGGCCTCCAGTCCGAGACCTGTGAATAGGCGTTCGCCCTCGGACGCCCATGGACCCACGGGAAATAGCGAGTCGGATAGCAATGCATGGGATAGCGGTCACGAACCTGACCGTGTGGGGGCAATCTACCCCGTAAACCTGTGTGATCGTCTCGAGGATCGATTCCTTGTAGAAGGTGCCGGGAGATGGGCACTTAGTAACGCGACGGTTGATAAGGCTGAGCAACCAGGGCAACTTCATATGAGATATAAGACTAAGAGTAAAACAAGCGATAACCCGTGTAGGGAGGCTGAGTCGTCGAGTAGTACGACATTGGACCGTCGGCAGGTTACACTGGTAAACTGTTATTGGATACCTGTCGTGTTCATATGTGAATAACGTATATGTTTGTAAAAATATCTGAATGACATTAATCAGAATGTGTTAGCATTGGTTTTTCCCAATTTCTTTGAAATTTTACAAAGATCGGTTTACTATTTACGATTTAGTGACAAATATAAAAACCTTCTCATTTATCAATGAAACGGTTTATATTTAAATGTGATGGGTACGGTCACAAAAATGCCGATAACTTGGCCATCTGTTGACCGAATTTGGTCAGAAATTTCCAGAAATGAAGTGACATTGGACTTCTAATTATACATCCTATAAATATAGTGTACATATACCTAATAGTCTTGACAAAATTAAATAAAAACAATTAGGGATCCACTTTTTTATTACGCACCCTGCAACCAAACAAGTCCAACGTGTGTTGATTTACTATCAGCATATTCGTAGTTGATTGACGATTTTTCTTGAAGTACGACATGATAAACAATATACCCGCATTCGCTATGGTCCCGAAGATACCGATGAAAAGAACAATCCATTGCACATGGGCGTTTGCGTTTATTCCACTGCTGTTCGCTATCGATGTCACCGTAGCGGTATTACCATTTTCCAGTCATATTAATCAGATCGGCCAGGATTGCACAATTATCATTCGAATACAGAACTGCTTCTCCTGGCATTATTGGATTCTATGGCTCCTTTTAAAATTCAATGATATTATGAGTATTTTAATTTAAACTCGTTTTAATAATATAAGTGTTTTGAGTAAGAAAATTAAGCTTTCATTTATGAAATGTACGTTACTTAATAAATAGAGAATGCAATTATTTCATATACCTTAGTCGCGTGAGTAAGAATCCTTGTACACCTTTGAATCCTTGTACATGTTTATAATAATTAATAATAATTAGAGAGATTACATGTATAGTTCAACTACAGGTGGGACTAAAAAGACATTGTAGGCGACTCTGGCGTCGCTACCATTGGGACAATTGGTTGTGAGTGTCCATTGGGCCACAACAACAAAGCCTCACCTAATCTCAAAAAGTTATAACCTCAAACCATATGGCATGCATGCAAAATACGCAATGGTGTGCATGTCGTTTGCTGATAACTCTGCTTGCGAAAATCAATATTATTGCAGGGCCTACTTGTGTGACATGCAACAATTGCTGTTAACAACAATTGCATTACATGTTGAAAGCGTTAAATATAATAACTCTTGAACGCAGGCGCCTGCATACTGATTTAGTTTTTTGTTATAAACTGTTAAATGGACTTATTGGCGAACCACCTGAACAATGTGGCTTGATCCTATCAAACCGACAGTCTCGTGGGAACTCTTTTAAACTACTAATAAACAATTCCCAAATGGACGCCAGGAAATACTTTTTCTCTTCAAGAATATGTAACCGTGGAATTCGCTACCTGACAGTGCGGTCCTATTAAATAGTGTGAAAGCTTTTAAACGTCAGTTATTTGGCATTGATTTTAATAAGTATTTGATTTTTAAAACGGACAGTTGATATTGATATAGGACGTTCTTCTCGGTTGTTTCTAAAATATTATTTAGTTTGTTTTATTTTTGTATAGCAAATTGAATGTATGGCTATTTGATGAGTTTTATTTACCGGTTATTGATTTTATTGTGTGGGGTGTATGTAAGAGCTATAGGCCTTTACATCCATTTTCACGTTTACTGTTTATGTGTACTGCTTATTCTGTCTTGTTGTGAAATAAATAAATCAATTCAAATTCAAATTCAATTCAAATTCAATTAACTAGGTAGAATAGAGGATTTTCCTGTCTGACAAAATTAATAGCTCTCAATCCAATAAGTGTTTTAAGAGTTATTTCTCTCTGATTAAATAACTTGCAAGTAACCTATAAAACTTTTTGGGATCAATGCATCTCGCAGGGAACAACTTTTATGAGTTTGGAAGAGTCTGTCCAATGTCCATCACCTTGCGACGGAATAGTGTTGTCTGTTTCATTGGCACATTAAATTATGAGGATATTCATTATGGATATGTAACTGTTCTTCTAACAATTATTGATCAATTAATATTTTATTTTGACTATATAAAGCTCTTAATACTTGTGTAATCTATGCGAGAAAGGTAAACAGTGCTGCAGACCTTCGGGTATAATAATGTTATATATTCTGTCGTTTTTATCAAAGAGTCTTATACAAACAAGGACAGTTACAACAAATATAAGAAACTAAACTAAGAAAATTTTATTTTATTTTATTTTTACAAATGCAGTCTAACTAGTTTCTTATTTTGAGTGCCATTTTTAATTTCCCCCTCTTTCATTTTCAAATGCAGGTTTAAAATTGTGATTGATATGAACATTGGCTGGCTCAGTAACCTCATCCAGGTAATTTTCGTTTACTGCAATTCCATTTATTCTCTTCCATATGAGTCGAACAGACCTTCTCATCGTGTCATACCGAAGAGCATACATCATCGGGTCAAGCAGCATGTTCATATAGGTAGATAATGTAGCTATGTACCAGTACGATGACGTGGTAGATAGATTGTAACCGACATTCAGCATAATGAAAATTACTTGCATTGGTAGCCATCCAAGAATAAACACCAAAGCTATTATGATCATAGTCGCTATAACGCTATTGTCTCTACAGATGATGTTGTTAGTCGCAACTGTGGTATCCTTGATACCCTGTGAAATCTTCCGTCTGCTTATAATCACCAGAGAAATCCTTCCATAACAGTAGAAGAAAATTACAACTGGTATCAGATAGTTGCACGTCAATATGAAACCTCCGTATGCAATGTGATAGTCATTTGAAGGCCATTTATAAAGAGAAATGCAAGTTCCATTGACAATAACAGACGTGGTGAACATCGACGAGGTACAAGTGACAATTGAGTAGATCCAAGGAACCATGATCAAAATATATATCATCCAGCTTCGATAATATTTCTTATAGAAAATTAAATGGACAATTTTCACGTATCTTTCAAGAGCAATCACTACAAGTCCAATAACATTTCCAGTCATCCCCATTCCATTCAGAATAGTTGCACATAGTAAATAGCATACGGTATAACCTGCCGCATTATTTTGAAGATATGGCTTTCCAAGTTGAATTCCGTACGACACCGCCAGAAATACACAACCAAATAAATCCAGTGAGGTTTGGTTTAATATTAACACATTCGTGGTGTGTTGTCTATTTTTCTTAAAGTATGACATCACAAACAATATACCGGAGTTCGCTATTGTTCCGAAGATACCAATGAAAAGGACAACCCATTGTATGATTTTGTCAGTGTCAATTGGACTGCTGTTATGTTGTGATGACAACGTAGACGTTCCATTGGTGAAGCTTAACCATTCGTTCCTTATTACACTGGTAAAACCTGTAGATTTCATTGCTTCTGATGGGACAACTTTCATTTCGGTGATTCAAATCAGCGACCTTGTTTTTATTTCGGATACTTGTTGTATAGTATTGTTTAACTGAATGGACAATTTAATAGCGTCCATTCATTTGTCCTACAAATAGGCCTATTATAATAAGGTATTTTATTGTACAAATCTAGTCAAGTTAGCTTAAACAAATAGTAAAAAGAAATTTGCATAATGCTAGAGAATGAAGTAGCTTACATTCTGGGCCTACATCTTTCACTTAAAGGCTTTAACTTAACGACTAACTACATTTTGGCATTCGCTATTATAATTATGCTTACAGTGCAATGCAATCTCATTAGAGTCCTGTACTAAAGTTCCTTTTCCTTCTTCAGTTTCTACTACTTGCCTCTTTTCTTTAGAGCTAGCCCATGCTATTCAGTCATTTTTATTTCTCAACGAAGCCAAATAAAAGTTGTTTTTACGGGTGCTGTTACTTCTCACTAAATACGCCCACCTCGGTGCTGATACTCTCTAATCATTCATTGGATGATAAGTTGGTCTCGGGCTTCAGAGAAACGTGCCGCCTCGCTGGGTTTGTTCCATAAAACCGTGAATGTAATATTGAACCATGAATAATAACCTCTGAGGGCGACATAACTAGCCATCAACCTGTTAAAATTTCGGCCGTGTAGAGCCCTCCCATCAGAGTGTGTAGGCCACTATCTCCTTCTGTTGTAGGAGCTGCAGAATCGTGCTACAATTTTAATATAGGCTTCGCCTGGTTATCATACCCACATTGTGCGCGTCATGTTATTACTAGCCTGAACTTTACAATTGTCAGGGGTGTGTCAGATTTTCTCTATCATATTCTATTACCCATGAATGCTGTAAACTTAATATTATCTTGAACGAGCAATATTGAACGTAGGCTATATTTAACCTTCGAATATCTTTTGATCTATTCGTTTGTAAAAATTGATGTTACAATTTCTTGAGTTTGTAATTGTAGTTTATTGCCCCACCCTCACCCTCTTCAAAAATGCTAGATTCGCACCGAATGTTCAAGATATCGTCATCAGGTAGCCTAAGTAATAGGGCATTAAATCCGAATTGAATCACAGTATATTTTAAAAATTGCATTACTTGAAATTGGTAATACAGCATATATTTTGGACAAATTAGGACACTCTTAGACAATATATGTACCGCATTTAGTTCTTTGTCTTTACAGCCCATTCGTCTTATGGCCGGTGCAAATAGGCTAAGTAAGTCTAGCTAACTTGTAGGCCTAAATGCAAAAACTAAATGTTTAGGCTATGCCTAAGTTATTACGCATACGACTGCCTTCGGATCTGTACAGTATAAAAAATAAGTCACTGAATTAAATCCATAACATTTAAATGATATCGAAAAATCATGACCCATTTTAAATAATATTCACAAAGATTACTGATTCTGAAAAAGCTCTTTTTATGACCATGGATTGCTTGCATGGCTTTAATAGAACAACTGATTTAATTAGACCTACACGCTACAGCAATATTTCCGTATGTCAAAAGAATACTGATAGCTGTTCATCAATGCCATTGCTGCATGTTACAATGTCAGGTATATTACAAATCAACCAAGATAAAATCTGTTACACTTATGAAGTCAATATTAAATTGTTTAATTCATGACGATTAATGAACCCAGAGTGGACTCTTTATATTCATCACACAAGTATAACTTCTTTCAATAAATAGTTGATATTAAGTCAAAAATATTTATATAGCGGTATCAATTTAGGAGGTAAAAATAAGCAATATAGGCTTACTGTAAATAAATTGTATGATTAGACTATAACTATGGTCTAAGTAGAGGAAGTTGAACTGGCCTATATTAATTAATTTAGCCCTAAACAGTTTTGAACATTAATGAACGTTAAGCATGATTCCTCTTAAACTCTAAATACTAGTAAACAGAACGTCACTGGTTTGGGAGTAAGCCATGTTGTTGAACCAGTCCGCCCTGATTTGGTAGGATTCTAAATTGAATCTAAATAATAATATGCCAGTCTTACAATGCATCCATACATTTCTCTTATTCCGTAATGTCGCGCAGAGGTCCGTGCCTTTGTTGTCTTTGCCTTTGATGTCCTTTGATGTCTTAGGGATTAGGGGTTAGGTGTGGGGGTGGGGGTGGGGTACGGACCTCTGCTCTACACAACCCTCTCATTTATCCCCGGGTATAATTTGAAGTTAACGGTACAAGTAGGCCTACCGTAAATTAACCTGACAATAACAAAGGCTAAACCAAAACCATAATCTAACTCTAACCCAACCAAAACCCAGCCCTAACTACCTTTACCCGTAATCTACACCTAATCCTACCCTGCTTATAATATAATACACATAATTGCGTTACAGCCGATCACGTTCAAATTTGATCGTCTGTAAGCTTACCGCGAATGTTAAAATGCTACCCGTACGTATCATGTTGATATGGGAACTGAGAGTGTAAACTGGCGTTGGAGATGACCCATTCCAAATCTCATATAGGCCTATGTCATGCACAGACGCTAATCAACCTCACTGTAAATCCTAGTTGTGTGACACTTTTCAAAAACGACTCCCAAGGGTGATACCTTGTTGATAAAAACTTGATGATAATTGTACGTTTATGTTCAATCACTAGGCGGCAATAATTATTGTTGAGGGTTGCTTATTCGAAAAGCTCAATTTTACGTTTGACTTTTGTTACTGGATCACAGTGATAATGTTAGAGACGAATCCGGTTGTTCCAATAGGAATATATAGGCCTACTAACTGCAGATTGCTGTACATAAATATTAAAGTGTAACATAATAACATGTAGATTCGGTCCTTAAAGGTGTATTTATAGCAATAGTGTCCATGGATGGCAAACCAAATTTGAGTAGCGTGCTTGTTACACTATTAGGCGATATCTACGAAAAATAAAGTAGAAATGACTCTGAAAAAGAAGTGTAGCCTACTTTTTAAGTAACACGATTTCGGTCTATCAGTGCTCTGCCACGTGGCAGGTACAAGGCATAAATTCGTACACACAATCAACCATCTCGCTCTTTAATGAGCACACCATCGATCAACTCAATAAGTCTGTATCATCATAAAGGCTTTCTTGCCTTTTTCACACCTAAAATGATGCCTTTGTTCAAGGAAAATACAGGTTTCTGAGGTGGTTTTCAATTGCTTCCTCAGTATCTGCGTTAGTCGGCTCTTACGAAACACGTGCAGTTATCGGTTGGATTATTCTCAAATAACCCGGAACCAACAGGGGAATTATTACTGAAACATTATAGTAGCATCTTAAAGTCTTAATGCGACCGCAAATGTCCATTTCTTTGAGGCGACTTATAACGATATTCACCGTTTCAAAGAGGCTTCGAATTTCTTTACTTACAGATATCTTTGTTATCTGAACAATTTCGTCGATCACATGACACGGATTTCTAAAACCTGATCCCTATGAAACTATGGTCATATTAAAAAAAGCTTCAGAGTAGCCAAGATTACAATTTTCCTATAGATAATTACAAAATCATAGTGATCGTTATAGAAATAATTAATTAAAGGTAAGCTCTGTGAGCTAATCATCTAGGCCAAAATGACATTTTCAAAGATTCAATTAATGACAAATTGTTACATCTGCTTGGGCCATTGGCATTAATGTATTGTACGATAGCCATTAATATCAATGTGATATCAATATTGTATTAATGCCTATAAATATTTAAACCTAGCTGCTGTTGCGACATTAATTTGGTCAATTCTGAAATTTAAATGAGCAGGAAGTAGACGTACAGCAGATAAGTGATGGAATGGCATGAAGTAGATTTTGCACGTTTTGCCTTATTTGTTAAATTGGATGGAATGTATTAATAAAGAGTTCTCAGAAATACGCTATAGCCATAATGACTGATAGACGCGCTAAATTAAAATTGAAAGAAATGTAGATCTAAAAGTTTTAATAATATTAAAATTCAGTATCATTTTATATTATCTTAGCAAAAATATCAAAATTCGTTAATAATTATAATCAATTAATCATATACTTTGTATTATATTTCATTTCGTACTTAAATGTTATAATTTAGACTTTAAAGTAATACCGATTAGTGTTTTGAAAGATGACATTGGCCTACTATTGAATTCTATGCTGGCCTATTATTTTTTAGAAGACAAAATCATTCAATTAATGCGGATCTAACGTCCGGTTCGCCACCCGAAGGGACTCCCCAAGCAGAATGTGCGACAACAGACAGCATCGATCCACTCCTGCAAATGCAGGAGTCTAAGAAAAGTGACATCCAATATAGTGCATATCCGTGAACAATAAGTTACATGAATCATAATGAGGCTTGATATGATGATTGCTATTTATGCCCATTGATATCGTAATTTGATATCAAAGTCCCCTTCTATCGTGGGTTCTGTTGGTATCCAGGACAAGGACCTATCGCTACTCGAATTGGGATCCGTACATTACGTCATTTAGATACATGTAATGTTTTCTTTTGAGGATCATGAGTATTGAAAAAAACGTTGTTGACTAATTTTGAAAAATGAAACAAAATAAAGTAATTTTAAAGGTAGACAACGACGTTGAAATTAAGTACGCCGCCTGCTGGTAATGTAAAACACTGTTTTGAATAAACCACGGACATTCATACACTGAGCACCCATGTGGGTCTGAGAATAGGAATTTAGTATTTGTTAACTGTTTCAATTTTGCTTTTCTTACTTCGATCCTAACAGATAACAGTTGTCCGATTGTCATTGTGACGTTTCCAATAGCTACCGCCATCTACACTACTACTACTCTTGCAATAATGGAGACCTTTTGCAGTCTCGAACTGCATAACTTTAGTCTCTTATCAGGGCATTAATGTCGTTGACATCGTACGTAATTTCAGTCAAAAGTATCAGACAGTAATTGTAGCAATTGTTTCTTTTATCGTCATTGCATTTGTCGGATGATTAGCACAGCCTCCCAGATCTGCGTTGCTCCGTCTTGTCGACGATAGTACATTTTCTATTTGCCAGACACAGGAGTAGAACATTCGTTGGTCTGAATCTTTCTTTGTGGTTCATCAAGATTATAATCATCTTCTACAGTTCCGCTTAATTTGTTCCATAGCAGATATATGGACTGTTTAACAGTTTCGCACTGCCATGCATACATGACGGGATCTAGTAACAAACTAAAATAGCTGGCCAGTGTTGCTATGTTCCAATAAAATGAAGTAAACGTCACATTATAACCTAAATTCATCATTATTAAAATAACGTGCATTGGCAACCAGCATAGCATAAAAACCAGAGCAAGTGCTATCATGGTTCTTATAATACTATTTTGTCTCGAGTTCTTTGTGCTACGTTCATTTGATTGGTCATTTGATTTATGCATAATTTTCCGTCTCCCTCTAATCACAAACGAAATCCTTCCGTAGCAGTAGAAGAAAATTAAAACTGGTATTAGATAATGACAGACTAACGTGTAACATCCGTATACAGCGCGATAACTAGGGGACGGCCATTTATAAAGAGACAAACAGACTCCAGCAATTACGACCGACGTGGGGGTTTCAGTTATGACGCCAATAATTAAAGCGTAGATCCACGGAAAAAGACCCAAACTATACAGCATCCAGTTGCGGTAATATTTTCTGTATGTTATCAAATGAACAATTTTCACGTATCTCTCTAGAGCAATGACTACAAGTCCTGTGATGTTTCCAACAACTCCCATTGTGTGCAGAATGGATCCTCTGAATAAATTGCACACAACAAAGCCTGCTGCGTTGGCTTGCAGATATGGTTTTCCAATTTTTAGTCCATAGAACAACAGGAGCTCTATGCAACCAAACAAATCCAGTGCAGTCTGATT
Source organism: Enchytraeus norvegicus (assembly GCA_034695365.1). Classification (NCBI taxonomy): domain Eukaryota; kingdom Metazoa; phylum Annelida; class Clitellata; order Enchytraeida; family Enchytraeidae; genus Enchytraeus; species Enchytraeus norvegicus. The sequence goes on from JAQFZF010000256.1 coordinate 11,807, forward strand.
TAGTATTAACACGTATGTGGTGCGGTGTCGATTTTTCTTGAAGTATGACATGACGAAAATATGGTTGCGTTCGCAATGATTCCAAATACACCAATGAATAGCACAATACATTCTATGTAGATGTCTATGTTTATTTTGCTATTGCCTGACATGGTGGACGCAGATATGTTACTCGTAAAGTTGACCAAATCTGTCCACTTAACACTATCATTCTCGGAAAACCGCAAAGTTCCTGCTGTCTTATTTTCCATTTTGTAGTTCAAACTGGAACAGAATATTAAGATAATACGGCCTATTTTAAATTGTTTGTGGTTATACTGTATTAACTAATGTTAGTCTGAGTCGATTTTCCTACAAACATATTATTACAGGCAAGAGCTTAAAATCACGACATAATGAAATAAGTTAAATTTGCTAATCGGCAACGTTCAGTACGCGAGTTAAATAATATCATTCTACCAGTAATATGGCTAGTTAACGAAATGTCCGTACTTCTATAGTCGTAGTTTCCTTAATCTGTTATTATGCTATAATGATAATTAACAACAAGTCACACAGTATAGACACACATTTTACAGGGTTAGTCAAAGAAATGGAATCACAACTTATGAAATATTTTCAGAACCATTAGGCTAAGTTGGCCTATATTCAATTTACAGCTAATAGTGGCAGACCGGTTTTATAATATCGAAAAAGTTTATTAAATTCATAAGCTAAATGGTTGTGTTATTTGTATTTGTGACCAAGCTCTGGATCTATATTAATCTTAAAAAAATATTAATTTAAAAAAAAATTAATTTTGAAAGAAAAGTTGTTTCAATAAAAAAAAATATTTCATCTAATTTTTATTGACAGTTACTGGTAGTTTAGTTAGCTCAATTCGCGCTTGCTGGAGTAGTATAGCATGTATTAGTAGATAGGAGTAGAGTAAAGTGGAGAGTATAGCAGTTTGATTAGGCTAAGGCTTGCATCTCAGAGGTTCTCCAAAACTGGGCATTGAGTCTGCGACCTCTATGTTGCCATTTAGGAGATTCTCTATCAAATCTATAGTCCATCAAGTAATCTGCCAACTGATAACTTAAATCACTAGCGCGCAGAGGCTTGAAAACAGCACCTGTTAATTTTATATAGTTTTTGTATTTACATTTATCACAAACAATCAGAGTTCCACTTTTTACGACGCGCACTGTACATGTATATAAGCCTACAGTATCAGACTATCAGCGACAGCTCTAGTATCTATTAGATCTAATAGATAAGTATTGACCTATGTGAGATTATACTATTATAACTTCTTCCAATATATAACAAAGATTGCTAATTAAATTAGGATAACATTTCAGCTCAGGAAGATAAAGGATAACTTTTAAGCAGATTTCAACTGGAGCCAAAGAGAGTTACAAGGACCGCGTGTCAAGTTATATTATAGAGCGGGGCGAAAAGTCAAAAATATACAACGATATAGTTTGAAGTACTTATCCTTAAGCCCAACTGCATGGTAGATTTCACGAATGTATGGTCTTATAGTGGAGGCGGTTCACTCCTCGCCCCTACCTGTATCCTCAACGGATGAGGCATTAGCAGTAATTTACTAATTCTATTTGTTTAAATTTATTAAATGTCTTAATTATCGTCCAGTATGTATAATAATTCTAAATATTATCTTTATTTCAAGTAGGTTAATACACAAAGAATTGGAGTTTTATTACGGACGCAACAGTATAGGCCCGACAGTAATACCTGCATCTTTTATGAATCGCAGAATAATAACAGAGCACTTTTCAAGATTTCAGTTAACTTTTCAATTAGTTTTGCGTAAAAACTGTTTATGGTAATTTATAATAAAGATAATGCATAGTGAGTTTCTTTTCTATGTAATAGTATCCCGTTACACGACTTAATTAATTTGAACAATGAATTTTACAATAATTAAATTTTTGGAAATGAATTATTTATTATTGCAAACGTAGGATCTCCGATAAGCATTATATTTCAAAGATATCGGTCATCATATTAAATTCTTATTATTCAGTAGGGCCTAAATTTAAGATTTTGTTTTTAGCCAATGGTTGCAGAGTGATCACATCATATGCTATGATGACAATTAAATAACTAAAGCTGCTCAATGATGGTCATCCAACTCTTTCTGAGCTCATTAGTGTTAACTAGTGTATAGGCCTTGTTAAAGGCTTTCTACAGAATATTTCACAAATTCTACTCTCTCTAGTTTTGTAGCCCCCTCCCCCGACCCACCCTAGTGGCCTCCGCTCTTCTCTTCTGCACTTCTCATCTTCCTACGCTCTGTTGCGACTTACAGGCCAGACACCGACCCACACACAGGACAGTCACCCAGACACAACAGGTGCTAATTGGTCTTCACCAGTTGTCGACTCTACTAGCGCTAATTAGTCTTCAAGAACTGGTCAATTATGTGCGACTTCTTGTCCCAGAAGCTGTTACAGACTCGTGACACACTCGGCTGCGGTTTTATTAGGGTCGATTGTAATACGTTAATAACAACCCGTTAAACTGGCATTGAGATCTTTTGGGTAGGCCGCAACCTACTCAATCCCAATCCGCCACGACTCACTATCCTATAGACCCCTATTAGTAGGCCTAGCTTATAGCGTAAGGTACATAGTGCATGACTATAACGTCCTAGCTATCGCCTCTGAATGAGCAAACTGACGCCCTTATTTTGTTATTATTAAAATCCGAGATTTTTCAAAGTAACAACTTACCTTATCAAAATCTAAGTGAATATTCCACACTAATACTAAAGCGAGCAGTGGGGAGGAGGGGGGGCTTAGTCCCATAGTTTCGTAAAATGATTTAGTTAGTTTTATATATTGATCAAGTGTTTCTTTTAGCTCATAAATTTATATTAAAAAAATTAAGCTAAAAAGATAAATTGATTGAGTGTTTAAGAATATCTTGTATGGAATGGAATTACAATTGTGTTCTTTATTAAATCGCGCAACACTTTTTACTGCTCTTATGGGGCCTTGTTTGATAAACATGTAGCCTACAATTGTATATCGATGAGAAAGATTCACAACCATGACTCTGAACGTTTATTTTTTAATGTAGGTCTGCTCCAAGCCCCCAACATACGTTTTTGGCACTGCAAGATAACGGACTTGCAGTGTTTTGCATAGAGCATTTTCCTGTGTCAATTAATAAATAATTGTTGAGTGATCTGGCTGTCTGACGATGGCTGTAACTCTAACAGTAGTAAGGAATATAGAAGGTTTATTATAGGCTACTGCAGTCAGAGGCGGAGTGGTCCGCGTCATGACTTTTGTAATCTGTTTACTTGACCAAACTTTCAAGTATTTCGAATTGATAAATCCTAACCTACCAATTCCAATTTATCTGAATATTGAACTATCCACTGATTTCAGATTATAGGATCAAAAATCGATTAAAGTTAACTAACAATTCACTTCACAGGACATGACGTGAAGCAGCTGTTTTATGAGAGTTTAATCCTATGTAATAAATCCTTTATTTCCCTTTACGCCCTACGCGTGACGTTTCTGGCTGAGACAATGCGACCCGTAGCCTATTATAGGCCTGCGGGCGTGGCTTATTCATAAGACCTTTCAATAATATGCTGTTAATTGACCTGCAAACAATTAAAAAAAATTGACATACATGTATTGTCAAGATAGGTTACATGTTTCAAATATATCACTGAATTAAGAATATTATTAAAACCCACTACCACTAACAAAATGTATATATTTAGCCTGAGGATCGGTTGCTCCTGAGGTAGTTTATAGGTGTCTTTCTCCATATCAACGTACTCGACTCTTACGAAACCCGTACTATATTCGACATATATTTATTTTAAAATTAGACATCATCCATTTAGCTACAAAAAATACGAAATGCAAAACAGTTTAATTTGGAACGACGTATAGGCCTAAGGAGCCGCGGGCCTTGCAGATCTTACGTGGATCTTAAAAATAAAGCGCTAAGATACGTATGACAAGAGTAGAGAAATTGCAGTAGCCTATCACAAATTCTAAAACAAGAATGAAGTCTACTTAGAGGCAATAATTTTGTGGTATCAAAGACGATGCGTATTACGGAGATCCACGAGAACCAGAGCATACACGCTCTGACGGCTCAAGACTGAGAAGGAGGCTCCAAGAGGCACTAATATCGTTAACTTTCATAGTAATTTCAGTCTGAGTAACCGTTCAGTAAATTAACAATTCCTTCTCTTTCGCTTTTACGCTTTTACATTTTCACTCATTCACGCCACCTTCCAGACTTGCGTTGACGTCGCAAATATATTATGTCTTCGGACGACATTGAATTATTTACTTGATAGATCTAGAAGTAGAAGTTGGATTATTCTGAATGTTTCTTGGTGATTCCTCGCGACTGTAATCATTTACTATAGTTCCACTTAATTTGTTCCATAGCAGATATACAGACTTTTTCACTGTTTCGTACTGCCATGCATACATAATGGGATCTAGCAACAGGCTCAAAAAGCTGGCAATTGTTGCTATGTACCAATAGAATGATGTAAATGTCAGATTATAACCTACGTTCATCATGATTAATATAATTTGCATTGGCATCCAGCATAGAGCAAACACTAGAGCAAGTGCGATCATCGTTCTTATAACACTATTTTGTCTTGAGCTCTCTGATCCCGGTCCAATTGATTGGTCGTTGGATGTGTGCATAATTTTCCGTCTCCCTCTAATAACCAGCGAAATTCTTCCATAGCAGTAGCAGAAAATTAAATTTGGTATTAGATAGTGACAGACTAAAACGAAACACCCATACAGGGCGCGATATTTCGAGGATGGCCATTTATAAATAGAAAGACAAGCTCCATTAATTATAACAGACGTGGGAGGAACAGTAGTAACGCCGAAAAATAAACCGTAGATCCAAGGAGCAAGAACCAAAATATACAACATCCACTTACGGTTATATTTTCTGTATGTTACCAAATGAACAATTTTCATGTATCTCTCCAGATCAATTACAACAAGTCCAATGATGTTTCCAGTCATTCCCATTGCGTGCAGAATGGATCCTCTGAACAAATAGCATATAACAAGGCCTGCTGCGTTGGATGAGAAATAAGGTTGTCCAATTTTTAATCCGTAGATCAAAATAAGTTCTATGCAACCAAACAGATCTAGTACAGTCTGGTTTAGTATTAATACGTTTGTGGTGTGTTGTCGATTTTTCTTAAAGTATGACATTACGAAAAATATTCCTGCATTTGCAATCGTCCCAAAGACACCAATAGAGAGGACGATCCATTCTATGCAGACGTCTAAGTTTTTTTTTTCATATCCAGATATTGTCGAGAAAGCAGATATGTTGCCAGTAAAGTTAACCCAATCATTCCACTTAACACTGTCATTCTCGTTAAGCAGTAATGTTCCTTCTGTCTTAGTTTCCATGTTTTTAGCTCAAATTTGTTGACTTAAAAAAATGCTAATTTAAAATATCTGTGGTTATACTGTACAAACTATTTTAACTTCTTTTCGTTCTATCTACAAAAATGATAAACATTACATCTTAAAGTCCCTATATAAAGAATTAAAATATAATCTCGTATTACATTATTTACAACATGTCATTAAAAAAAAAATTATCATACATATCATACATGGCATAGGGACAAATTGCCAATATTGGCATATTGGATATCTGTCTATGAAATACTGAATTTCTAGATATGCTCATATAGACAGCAATATTGGATAGCATAAAACAATAGTAATCGGAAAATCTAACAACTTTGTAGCGTCTACAATTATCCAAGGCATTGACTTCAAGAGCACTATTCGAATTAAGAATTACTAGTGACGTCCGTTGCCTTGCGCGCTGAGGTGATTAAAGCTCTGACAAAACACCATTCATCATGAATCAATCGGGAGTTTTAAATTCAAGTTTTTATCCTTCTAAGAATTCATATATGTAACCATGTGAATAGTGAATGCATTTTCCTATACGTTAAATTACAAATATACATGTATTGTACATATGAAATCACCGTATTTGATGGAACTAACAGAAACTTAAATCCACTTGCTGCATTTGTATGCAGAGTACTGATGTTTATCAACCGTGACCTATATCCGAACGTAACATAGATATTACCGAGCATGCTCAGAGGTCAGGTATTTTATTTGTCTACTGGGCTGATTGACTTAACTTCTAATTTGTGGACGCGTGTAGTATGGGTTATAAGTTGCATGAGTGTTATCGGAGCTCACCGCTTCATGCGTCCCTATAAAACTATTCATCGGCTACTAGCGATGAATATGTTCATAGGTTAAATGAGGACACTTTTCACCAAACGAATTTCTCTCTCTTGTCATATACCTACAGTATTAGTAGGCCATTTATAAGTATTAATATTAGTCTTTTAAATTATAGCTTACATGCACTCTTATTGATTAAAATTAGCTCAGTTAAGACGCTGCAGCGTTGTAATTATTTTTATACTCTTTAATATTCTAAAGATTTTATGATTAGATTTTTGGTTAATCCCTGCGTTACGGTATACACAATACGCATACTGTGATGTTTACGCTTCGAGAAGGAACGGTTATTTCTCTTATATCAAATTCAATAGGATATTGAGCCTTTGAGACGTGTTTTGATCATCAATAATAGACCTAGGCTAAGTATCGCGTTAGCAAATTAAGCTTTCATGAAATGAGAATTAATTAATTAATGCAGAATGATATTATTTCAAATAGGGCCTACCGTAGTAGCGTGCGAAAGAGTCCATTTATATAGTAAGTAGAAAATAATATGTAGACTCTTTAGGGCGTATTATAGTAACTGTTTGACTACTGTGGACCTCTAATTATGACACTGTGGGTAAACTCCGATATTACAGTTGTAGTTAACTGAACTACATTTTCTTTCTTCTTCAATGCAATTACCCTACATATTCTTAAAGAAATCAAACTGTTTTTTTAACTTGTTATTTGATGTAGACCTAACCTATCTATCCAATGCTTAGCCAGATGGCTAATGTAAGGCACAAATTGCTAAAACATCTACCGTTAACGAATTTACAATCGATAACATTAAAAAATTGATTCAAACACTGAGGCTCTAACTCACACCTAAAACGATGCTTTGTTCAAGGAAGAGTAGGACGTCCAAGGCAGTTCCTCATTGCCTTCCTCAGTGGCTGCTGCCATCGGATTCTTCACAACAAACGCAGATTTCTGGTGGTCTATTTTGAAGTTTCCCCGGTCCAGTATGCCATACTCGGATATACAGGGTGAGGCTAAACTTTACACCTCCTTTGCGAATTCTTAATAACTTCGTCAAAACTAAAGATTTTTATAAAAAATTTTAAGGGTGTCTAGAGGAGGAATGTTGACATTTAACCTCCAAATTTGGACGAAAAATATTAATAAGTAAAAGAGTTACAGCGTTTCTATAAAAGAAATCGAAAAAATCAAAATAACAAGGCTTATTCAATAAGCATTCATTTCATTTTGAATACAATTTGCCCTGAAAGGGGCCGTTTGTTGCTGTAAGCGATTCTATATGAGTAAGTGTTCAAAATGACCGCCATATGCTCGAATGCACACCTGTGGCCTCTTGTGCAACGCTAGAATAGCTAGGTCGATATTAAACCTCTTGAAGCAAGTCGTCCCATATTGCCTCTAGCACGGTCTTGAGCTCAGCCTTGTTAGTTGGCTTTGGGGTGAACACTTTTTAC
>JAQFZF010000257.1:0-19536 GCA_034695365.1 Enchytraeus norvegicus
GTTACAGTAATCTATTTTCGAATGGACTAAGGAGTTTGCTAAGATGATAGCCGAATTTCTATCAAGCGAAGAACGGACTTGATGTAATTGCCGGATTTGAAAGAATGAAACATATGAAGATATGGACAGAAGCCAGTGTGTTTACGGTCTGTAACAGTCAAATAGTTAATTAAATAATCCTTTATCAGTTAATTAGGACATTTCAAACCAAAACAATCCAAGGGAAATTAACGTCAGCTTCACCATCTGATGATGACATCAGGGACGTCTATAAAACCACTGAATTACCAGCTTATCCATCCAAACAAGCATGGTGCAGGTCCAGATAATGGCAAGTGCAAATTTATTAAGCCATCATACGTTGTAAATGAGCAGATGCTCAAGAAATTCAGAAAATTATTACAGTTATCGTTAATACATTTGATATACAGAAAATTATAATTCAGTTATCATTAAACGGTCGAGTCTCGACCGGTTAATTTAACCCTTGGGGTTACTTAAATTAAATATCAGGCGCTATCAGCAACCAATCAACAACTGAGCGGCGGCTAGTCGATCAATGGATGACGTGATGAGTTAAAGTTAAATAGGTAGTTATACAATTGCCCCAAGAAACACGAGTTAGTTATCAAGTTATCTGCGCAGTTAAACTAACTTTAACTCAACGCCAAAGAAACTGGGTATTAGTCAATTGCTTTCTAGTCATAGCAGATATATGTTAATGAGTACGTGAAAAGAAATGTCTTACACATTTCTGAACTCATACCATGTAACGGATTAGGAAGCTGTGTGAATATTAAGTGAACCACATGGCAACAATACAATACAATAGGAATTTAACGTAAGTTTCATTAGTCATCTAATGACAATAGCATGGCATAGCAGAGATACATTATTAATATAGGATAGAATTTAAAATGGTAAATAGTTATAAAAGTAACTCACACATTTCCTATGCCGTATATTCTATTGTCGTCAAACATAAGATCTCTGGGACAGTTGATGGTTGATATTGCTACAACGGTTGGACAACGTCTCTCTAGCAACTTCAGAACAGCGACAGCTAACTCGAGACCAGCCTGCTCTTGTTGATCACATGTCATCTCAACCACCTTATAATTCTCCAGCCAAAACTGTAACAAGAAATACTTCATAGTCGTACTTTTCAGTTTAAAAATATAACTTTTTTCAATTTATATATATGTTTATCAAAGTCGATGGGGGATTGGTGAAACAGTAAATGTGTTTGCCTCAGAATCGAGGGATGGCTAGTGGTGTGGGAACGATTCCCAGGTCAGTCGTCAATATATCCCCCGCACCATTTGGCACGCGTGTGAATCGGTGCCTGGAAAGATGGAAGGTAATTGTGTATCTGCCTTAGAAGAAATTGGGGCACTATCAAAAGGCAAAGGTATGATTAATCATGGAATAGTACAAAGTATAAATATAAGAAATAACAGTGCTCAAGTATCATGCCAGTAGTATGACAGTGCTCAACTAACATAGGAACCTGCCGTATATGCATTGTGGTCAGTCCCACGAAAATATGTAGGCTACAAATTACAACAACAATGGCTCAACAAATCTGAATGTACAAATAGCCAAACAGGACGCTATGTCTTTAGATCAATCAATTAACTTTTATATATAGCGCATCCTTAAGCGACTCAGAAGAGCTGTAACATTGAAAGATAAAGTAGCCCGCCATATGCCGCAACTGACTTGGTATGACCAATGCAAATCTGGCATTTGAGCGACTAATTGGTCAAGTACGTGCCAGCCATGGCGCAGACACTCTGCTCTTCACTACGGCACCTGTGATATTCACCAGATTACGAACATGTACAAAGACATTTGATTACGGTAATTTTTTATTACGCCACACAGCATCGTTCAAAGATTTCGACGGCATTTCATAGTCATATGGTTCAACACTCTAGCTCGCCCATACATTGAGGTTTTAACATTCAGTTCCTCATCATAGGGCGCTGTCAGAGACGTCACTTACGTCGCCTTCGAGCAGCAAAACGGACACCAAATTCAAATATATAGTATTCTCAAAAGAATATTTAAATATAATCAGTGCTTCACCGTTGGACAGTCTAATTGGCAACACACTTGCTTGAGACACAGGAAGACATGGGTTCAATTTCAAGCCGGGTTCGTCTCTGAAAGCATCTTTGTGTGGAAACAGACGTTAAATTTAGCTTTACAGAGCTCAGCGGCAACAAAAAATGGTTTAGCTTTCTTGCAGCAACTTACTATACATGAACATTCAGCGGTTCCATTAGATCTTGGAATTATTTCAACCCTGGAATTCATTCGGCTGAACTTAGTGCTTGAGTCGAGAATTGTTTGTGGATCGGTTTCCTCATCCAGCCTCCAGATCACGAAACAGCTCAACAAATCCTCCAATGTGGCTCTTTTCAACTCAAATACTTTCTCTATAGGACCATCAGAAATAGTAGCAGCTGCACAACTCTTCTCTTCATTGATTTCACCTTCAAAACCTTTATTAACATTTTCTTGGTTTTTCTCTGGTAGTTTTCTGAGAGAGATTAGTTCGTAGGTTTCGTATGTCTCACCCGGTTGGATTTCAACAGCATCGCAAAGCAGCTTGTTAGATAATATCAATAGAACCCTTCGATCAGGAAAGGAGGAATTTGTACATTTTAGTGTTCCAGCTCTAATGCATCCATCAACCATTATAACTGAGTTGAAATACCTCGAATCATTCAGTATCGCTTCCATTACCACTTCGATATGGATTTTAAGATAACTCGCGGCCAGATTTAAACACTTTTCCGCAATGGTTAGCGAACGTCTGGCTAATTCTTGCTCCTTTGAATTTCCAACCAGTTTCTTGTACAATGCAGCAAAAGTCAACACTCTTTCTTTTAATTCAGCCCAATCGTACTCCATCAAAGCGACATCATCTTCCAGATTAACCCCTTTCGTAGCTATCTTACCACCAGCCCTGTGAAATTGAATATACTCTGAAGGTTTCTTTAATATTCTGTATTCGCGTTTGTTGCCTGAATCGTCGCTGGGATTCTGTGATACATTGCTGCTGAATTCAGAATTGTCTATAGAGTCATTATCTAAATCACTTCGATCATGATTACTTGCATTAGTTGATATGCCAAAATCAGAAGAAGAAGCCTTTGAATCAAATTCTGATTTTCCTTTAATCCATTTCACCATAGACATTTTATTTCCACATGAAAACGAGAACAATTGTGCTTCAGAATCATGAGTTTTTTCACTACGGTCATTGACAGGAATATCACCTGATATCTTCATCAATTTTTCGACCAAGTCATTATAAGCTGCTTCTTTAACCATTGACTTATTTAAAGTTAACCCAGAACTACTACTACTATTGCTACTACCTACCAGTTCCCCATCAATGTGTAGTGCATATTCATATATACCATTTCTTGTCCGAGTAAACTGAACTATTCTTATGTCTGCTTCATTTTTCGTGATTTGCTTAATAATAGTCAGTGCCAAGTTACTTTTATTGGCCCTCTTTTCTATTTTATACAGTTGAGCCAGCCTTTGAAGTTTTGCATTTAAATCAGCTGGCTTGTTTGCTGATTGTGAAGAGGTAGAATTTATGTTAGATGCACGTGATTGGTCAGTAATATTACTTGACAAACTTAGAGAATCATCTTCTCTGAAGTTTACTGTTCCTACGTTACTACTGGTCAAAGTATCGCATGAATTTCCTCGACTTTCTCCAAGAGCCGCATAGAACATCAGATTTTTAACTAATTCATCATGTGCATTATCGACAGCTTTAAATCGTTTATCAGAGCAACCACGACCAACTGTAATACCATCAATGGTAATTACGCATTCAAAGATTCCATCCATTTTACGAGCATTCTTGTTAAGCTGAATAAGCATACATTTCTTATGTGCTTGCTTTATAAGCTTCTTGGCTTTAAATACAGGATGCATTTGCTTCTCTTCCAGATATTTATTGGCCAACACAGAAAGCTTTGGCTGGAGAAAACCTGGTATTATTAATGGTTCAGCTGTACCTTTAAAGAAGTTGGTTGTTGATGAAGCATCAGGCAACTTAGTTGACTCGCTAGAAACATTTTTATCTATCCAAGCAGTAGGCGATACCATATAAACTTCTGACTCTGGATTCAATAGTGGCACCAGAATATCAACAAATTTGTAGCAGGCCACTTTAGCAGCATTGCTACGTGTTTCCCCAATGCCCCGACTGATCTCAATATCATTCATCGATACTACATACCCAGAACTTTGACTAACCAGAACTTGACTCATAACTTCAGATAACTTTGGTGACTCATTACTAGAGCTTGCATTTATCCTAGAACAAGCTACATTTGCATTATCCAAATCTGTTAATTCTTTCCCAATTATTGTCAGAATATCTGCAAATTTGTCGTAAGCCTCATCGGTAGCAACACAGCGACGAACTCCAATACCCTCAGAAATCTTGATACCATCCATAGATATATCACATTGAAACAGCTCATCCTTAACATCGCAATTGAAGTCAATGTCGTGTAATTTTGACGTATTATCCCTCATGATACTCTTTATCAGTGCCTTAGATTTCTGACCCGGATTTCTCTGCTTTTCAAGAAGAAACCTTTTGGATATTTCAGTCAGTCTTTCGTCAATGTTAGCGTCAAATCTTGGTAACAATGTTTCAGCTTCTGTTAGATTACCAGAGAAATGTGTTTGAAGTGAAGTTGTACTGGCAGAATAATCATCGACAGCGCTATCATTAAATATAAATGAAACTATCTGCATCTGTGTTCTATCAGCCGAATTCTGCAATAAAGTTGCACTGGTTAACGATTCATTGAAACCATTATCCTTCATCCCTGATTCGTTAGTTTGTGAGTTAGTATTTGACTGATAAGCAACCTCTTCATCAAATTGATCAGCGCTGATTCTAGACTCGACAGTGCTGGAAGAGTACGATTTATGCCACATCAGTAACCTCTCTATAAAATCCTCATAAGCTAAATCTAAAGACTTCGCACGATCTGGATTAGAGTTTCGACCAACTTCTTGTTTATCGACTCTCAGTACACATTCGTAATTTTGATCCTCTCTTAACGTTACGACACTAGTCACAGCTAAATTCCTATCTTCATTCATAATTTTATTCAAAATCCGGCTAGGTTTGAGTTCACCCATTGTCGTCTTTTTGAGCAGATAGCTCCGAGCAATTCTTTTCAACTTTCCACTTATCGCATCAAAATCATATTGCAATTGCTGATCTGCAATGTCTGATTCACCAACAAGCATGTTAGATTTGATTACAGGAGTAGTTGAGGTAGAACCAGCTGAACTATCTGCCGTTGGAATTCTGGCAGAAGGCAGTGCAGAAATAGTTGATTCTCCGCTAGACATCCTGGATTTAATTATGGGAACGTTTGAAGGAGAAGTGGACTTATTTATGGATACAGTATTAATCTGTACATTTGACTTACAGTCAAAATTTGCAAGAACTTCAACAAATGCATTGGCAGCACTTTCTTTAGCATTACACTTCTCACACCCATGTCCACGACAAATCTCATATTGATCTATGGAGATGACACATTCATAACTACCATCATCTTGTTGTCTCGTGTTCTTTAACAAGTTTATTCCTGGATTCTGGAATACAATATCATTTATCAGAGTCTTTGGTGCTGAAGTGGGGTTCTCTTTCCTTTCATCAGATAAACACCTAGACAGTATTTCAAGTGTAGGATGTATTTGCTCAGGAACTTGGAATGCTTCACAGCTGGCATTATCTTCATTTTCGTTCACTAAATATGATTCTGACACAACCGAAGAACAATCTTGATCAATGGATTTAATGTATGAATCGTTCAAACTATCTGTACTTGAGATGTTTTCAGAAGAATCTATAGTAAACGACATAGTCGAATCTCCACAAATTATGCTAGATTTAGTCATGGGGGCATTTAGGGGTTTATTTACAGCTGTAGCATTAAACTGCGTCTTCGACTTTTGACCAAATCTCTTAAGTATTTCAACTAGTGCATCGTGTGCTTTGTCAATGGCTGCAAATTTGCTAATTCCAAATCCACGACAAATCTCATGTTCGTCAACATAAATTACGCACTCACTACCACCAGTAATCAAATGTCCTCTAAACTTAGTCAAATTAATTCTTGGATTTGCATTTACGATTTTCTGTATCACCTTCTTGGGTTTTGAAGCACGATCGCATTGTCGCTCCTTGGCATAACTTTCAGCCAGTTTCTCCAATTTGCCACAAATTTGTTTTGGAAATGAGCAAGATTTAAAGGTATTACTAGGCTTATCATTATAGGCCGGTTCTCCGAACGAAATACTAGCAATCGACGATGTCGTACTTGCAGCTGGAGTAGGCCTTTCTGCAGCTACATTACTTTCAGTTAATTGTTGATCAATAATAGTGAGCATTCTGATTAATGTCTTGTAAGCTTTATCAGTAGCCATATATGTATTAATTCCAGCCTCTCTAACTATCTCATACTTATCAATATACAGCGCACACTCACAACTTCCATTTTCTAGCAGACTATTAAGAAAGGTTATACTTGGATTTTGGCTTACAATCTTCTTTATCATCTTCATAGGCTTGGAAAATTTGAATTTAATATTTTCAGCATGACGTCTAGCTAGTTCTTCCAGTTTAGGTCGCGCTTGCTCAGGAACAAGAAATGGTTCACTATTGATACTAGCCATATTTTCATTCACTGAGTATGATTTTGACACAACTGCAGAATTTTCTTGATGGTTTTTGGTTGATTTAGTGAATGAATTGTCAAAACTATCTACAATGGAAGTGTTTTCAGATGATTCTGCAGAATATGACATAGTTGATTCTCCACCAGTCATTCTGGATTTAACCAGTGGGATATTTGAACCTGGATTATTTGCAGCTACATCAATACACTCAGCACTTGACTTTTGATCAAACTGCATAAAAATTGTAATGAGGTCGGCATGAGCAGCGTCAATGGCTGATAACTTATCAGTATCATGTCCACGACAAATCTCTAACTGATCAACATAGAGTATGCACACATAACTTCCATCATCTTGTTGGTTCACAGTCTTAGAAAATAGTATTTTTGAATTTTTAAATGCAACTACATTCATTAACGTCTTTGGTTTTCTGGAAGGATTGAATCGCTTTTCTATGGCATAACTGTTAGCAAGTACTTCTAACTTAGTCCGTATGTTCTCAGGAAACAGGAAAGATTCACAAATGGCACTAGCCTTGTTTTTATTCACTGAATCAGTATACAACACAGAAGGAATTGAGGAAAGTTCAACTCCTGTATTTCTTGGCTGGACAGTAGAACTCAACTTTCCATTCGAAATATTTGGAATCAAGGCTGTATTTGAAACCGGAGCCGGTCCATATGCAGAAAAATTATTAAAAGTAGACTGTTTTTCAAACATGACAAGCATTGAATGGTGAGCCATATCTGAAGCCTTATATTTCTTATTTCCAACTCCTCTACTAATCTCATACCCATCAATACACAGTACACACTCAAAATTTAAATTATCCAGTTGCCTCCTACTCATAAGTAAGTTTATGCTTGCATTTTTACTTACTATCCTGTTTATCAACGTCTTTGGTTTTGAAGCAGAATCTAGTTTTCTTTCTACAGCATAACTTCTCGCCAATATTGCTAACTTCCTACATACTTTCTTGGGAAACTGAGAAGGATTGCGAGTGGTATTTACGCCGTTTTCATTCATTATTTGTGACGGTGACATAACTGTGCAGTATTCTCTTTTAGTCATAACAGCAGGTGACACATTATCACTGGAATCTAGCAACCTTTCTGCTGGCAGGCTGTTCAAAGACGATTCTGTCGAAAATGTCACATCTTGAGTCACATTCTTGAATTCATTATTTGAACTCTTCAATTCAGTTACACTTTTACCAAAACGATCTCTAAGCTTACTATAGTCACCAGAACCATTTTTGAAAGGAGATCTTGACTGAGAATCAAAAAAAGTTTCTGGTGTTTCAGTACATGCTATTTCTTCCATGGAAAATGATGTTGCTTTCGCTGGATTTACATCTTCATTTTTTACCCTGTCCAACTCAGTTGCATTTGAATTCAAGAAGTCTCCAAGTTCATCATGGCTCATATGCTTGCCGTGCTTGTGAGAACGTTTGGTTTTGCTTTCTACTAACAAGGGTCTATCCAAGTTCTCTGTCAAATTAAAAGGTTTTGGATTAAAGTGTATCTTATCAAAAATGTCATCATAATTCAAGGGTAGCTTTCTGCATTCCACTCTGAAAGTTGTATCATGTTTTGCAAACACTGCTAGTCCTGTTTTGAAGTAACCTCGGCACAATAATTTAGATTCTGTTCTTGATGAATCAACATGAAATACTTTCCTGCGTATCATTGTAGAATTACTACAAGTATTTCCCGTATCATATCCAAACGTCTCGCAAGATTGCTGCCAACAGGCTCTTGTTGCATCAAATACTGAAGATTTTTCGCAATCGCAAGCGGAAAATTTGTGATGTACTATCAAAAGTTTGCTAACAAGCATATCATATGCTGCATCAACAGCTGCTCGCTTTCTTACATCACGGGCGCGACCAACTTCAACGTCATCTAAGTATACAACACATTCAAAACTATTGTCATCACTACATCTCACTGAATTCCTAGTGGCTTGCAAATTAGAATTTTGACTTCCAATCTTCTTAAAAAAGTTCACATCCCTCGTTTCAGGATTATTTCTAATTTTTAAGCAGTATGAGCTAGCAAGCCATTTTAGCTTCATATATGTCAGATTTAGACATGCTGGTAGAGAATTTACTCCATCAGTGTTAAAGTCAGACTGTACTAGAGATTCAGTAAGACGCCGCTCATCGAAGTCAGGATTACGTTTCTCTTCAGGTTTACCATCAATTCTTCCATCCAATTTGGAAAGGGTGTCACTACAATCTGAGTGAATAGCAATATGGTCACGATCGTTTCCATCTATGGTCTCATTTGATGTGATAGTAAATTCATTGTCAGGTGATCTGAGAGAATTATTTATATCTCCTTCTCCTACTACATTAGTGTCATCAGCCATTGAAGCTGAGCAATCATTACTAAAACTGACAGAATTTTCATTTTTCATTCTTCTTATAGTTTCTGATTCAGATGAGCAGCCATTTCCACTAGAACCACAGTCAGTACAGGTAGAGTGATCCATTCTCTCTATGCTTCCAGCCAAATGAGGTGAGTGCTGATTCCAAGCAGGATCAGTAACGCTCAGCTTGTCAATCTTAAGATTTTTCTGATATTCTTCCATGTTATCTGCATTGTATTGTTCTAGGTCAGTAAAGTAAGAACTTGCAGCCGTACTATAAAGTGTGTAAGCATTGCATGATTTCAAATCACTATCTTCTGATAAACTATTAGATGGTTGTGCAGCTGTATTTATAGATGTTAGCACAATTTTGGATGACACACCACTAGAGAATGCTTCCCAATCACTATCTTTATGCGAAAGCTTTGATGATGATAATGCACTGCTTTTGGATGTAGCATCAATTTTGGAAGGCAAACTATTAGATAATTGTTTCAGTTCATGTGCTGTATATTTCATATTTAATGAATTAAGAAATCCTGACATTCCTACATTGCTCAGAAACTGATCATAGACATGCTTATTGCAAGGTGAATTCTTTCTTGCTGAAGATCTAGCAACTAATATACCGTCAGCTATTAAATAACGAGTGAATTTTCCATTATTTTCAAAGCTCTGACTGAAATCAAATCTCAGACCATAGGTTGGATTAATTCTCAGCAACATCTCATTGCACTGAGACACAATCTGCTTACTACTACCTCTTTTAGAATTTGACGATAGTGCTCTGTATTGTTCAGAAAATAATTGCAATTTCTTCAAGGCAGAAATATTTTCAGTAGTAGTGCAAGAATATGACTCTGCATTCTTTTGAATTCTTCTAATATCTATCTGTGATGCCTCATGTTTACCTGCTTCAGAACGACCGCTGTCAGAAAAAGTTTTATCCAATTCTGGTTGTTCAAATTTTGAACTAACAGTATTTTGTTGACGAGAGTCCAGACTCAGATTAACGATTGAAGAATGGAATGAAAATGCTTTACCCATTGATGCAGATTTGATTTTTGAAGGTAAACCACCATAAGATGGTTTGAGTTCATTAGCATTATACTCTGTACTCCAGGTGACAGAAAACCCAGGTGTTTTTACACTGCTCAGAAGTTGACAGTAGAGAAGCTTATCACTTGGCTGGCCCTTCTTACTGGACGCCTTAGTGACTATAGTTCCATCAGCCATTAGGAGACGAATGACTTTTTGTCCATTTTTAATGCAAGGCCTGAACTCAAATTGAATGCCATATGCTGGATTAATACTAAACAACTTGCTGTTACAAGTAGATACGATATATTCACTACCATCCTGTGTGGAGTTTGAAAATAGAACTTTGTACTGCTCTGCAAGTAACTGTAACTTTTTCAAAATAGAAATATTTCCTGCAGAGGCACAATAAATTTCAGATTCGTCTTTATAAGATCGACTAGCACATGGCAGACTACTTTGCATACTTCGACTATCCAGATGTTCCAAGACACTGAATGATTTCTGACCGCTGTTTGAAGATGTCTCATCTAATTCAAAAGTAGGAAGCTTATCTCTTGAACTAACACTCTCTCTTTCACACGACTCCGGGTTCAAATTATTTATCGAAGATCCGAACTTTGATGCATTGCAACTACCATTGTCTATCAGATTCTTAACAAAGCTTATACTTTTATTTTCGCTTACAATCTTCTTCATCAACTTTATTGGCTTGGAAGATTTTAAATGACTGTCAGCAGCATCACTTCTAGAGAGTTCTTCAAGTTTAGGTCGCATTTGTTCAGAAACTTGGGACGGTTCACTTTTGGCACTAACCATATCGTTATTCACTGAATATGATTCTGGCACAACTGCATGATTAGATTGATGCGTTTTGACAGATTTAGTCCATGGATTGTCCAAACCATCAGCTGTGGAAGTGTTTGCAGATGATTCTTTAGAAATTGACATAGCTGATTCTCCACCAGTCATTCTGGATTTAACCAGTGGGATATTTGAAGCTGGATTATTTGCAGCTACATCATTATACTCAGCACTTGACTTTTGATCAAACTCTGCAAACAGTTTAGTGAGATCAGCATGAGCATAGTCAACGGCTACAAACTTTTCAATAGCATGTCCACGACAAATCTCTAACTGCTCAATATAGAGTATGCACACATAACTTCCATCTTCTTGTTGCATTATTGTCTTTGAAAATAGCATTTTTGAATTTTTGGCAGCAACTTTATTCATTAAAGTCTTTGGTTTTGAAGAACGATGCAATCGCTTTTCTATGGCATAACTTTTGGCGAGTACTTCTAACTTATTACAGATTTTCTCAGGAAACAGGAATATGGCACAAGCCTTGTTTGTATTCACTGAATGAGGTACCAACACAGCAGCACAATTATCAAGATTATTTTTATTAGATTTTGTGGACAAATTCTTCAAACTATCTGCTCTCGAGACGTTTGCAGATACTGATATAGCTGATTCTCCAATAGATGACATGGCTGATTCTCCAATAGATGACCTGGCTGGTTCTCCAATAGATGACAAGGCTGATTCTCCACTAGACATCCTGGATTTAGTCACAGGTGCTTTTTCCGCAAGGATTTGTTCATTAATAGATTCACAATTAGTCTCTGCACTTGCTTCATCATAACCCAAGAGAAAGTCAAGGAGGGCATCATAAGCCTCATCAGAAGCTGCATATTTGCTAATTCCATATCCACGTCCGATTTCAAATTGATCTATATCCAGTATACACTCAAATCTGCCACCAACTAGAAGTTGTACAGTCTTACTTAAGCTTATTTTCTCATCAAACTTTACAATTTTTTTTATCAACTTCTTCGGTTTAGAAGCAGAATCAAGTTGTTGTTCGAATAAATAGCTTTGAGCCAGCCTCTTCAGTTTAGTACGTACTTGCTTTGGAATTGAGTAAAGTTCATCAGTATTTATAGGCCTGGCAGTAGAAACCAGTTTCCCACACGAAATATTTTCAAGCATTAAGGCGACACTTGAAGCTGGAGTACGCCAATTTGCAGAGTCACTTTTTAAAGTTGGCTGTAGTTCAAACATATCAAGCATGCCAGTTAATTCTTGGTAAGCCATGTCAATAGCTATTTCTAATTCACTTCCACTTCCTCTACCGATCTCATATTGATCGATGTATAGTAAGCACGTGTAGATTCCGTCATCTAGTAGCCTGGTATTCTCGAGAAAGTTTACACTCGGATATTGCTTTACAATCCTCTTTATCATCTTCCTTGGCTTCAAAGCAGAATCTAATAATCTTTCCGAAGCATAACATCTAGCAAAATATTCTAAGTTATAATGTAGTTGCTCTGGAGTCTGTGAAGGTTTTCCAAAGGTTTTTGCTTCGTTTTCATTCATTGACTGTGATACTACTGAACACTGTTCTTTATCAGTCACAATAGCACGTGATGCATTAAAATTTGAATCGAGCAAAGTTTCTGCTGCCAGAGGGCTCACAGGTGATTCTGTTGAAAATTCCACATCTTCGGTGAAATCCTTAAATCCATTAATGGAACTCTCCAATTCAGTTACAGTTCGAGAATTTAGAATAGATTTTTCAAATGAATTATTCAAATTATCTGCAGTCGATGTGGTTGCAGTAGAATCTGTTGAAAATGCTTCTCCACTAGACATCTTGGATTTAGACGCGGAGGGTTTTGAATCAGGTACAGGTTTATTCGTTATCTCCTCATGATGCTGTGCACTTAGTTTGTGATCCAAACTAGCGAGTAATTTGACAAGTTCACTGTACGCCTTGTCCACAGCTTTATATTCTTTACTGCCATATCCGAGTCCAACCTCATATAATTCATCAACATACAATATACACTCAAATTTAGTCTCGTAACTTCCGGTACTCTGTTCTCTTGTTTTCTCAGATAGGCATATGTGTCGATTTTTGCTTACGACCTTCTTCATCACCGTCTTGGGTTTTGAAGTAGAAAGGGATTTCTTTTCGAAAAAATAATGTCTGCCAAGTTCTTCTAACATAGTACTTATTTGCTCAGGAAATGCGAAGGGCTCAATGATGTTGCAGGGCTCAGCAGTACGGACAGGTTCTTTACACAAAATACTTTCAGTCGTGATTAAAGTGAGAGTAGGCCTATGAGCCAAGTCATTTTTAATCATTATCTGTGGTTCAATCATAGCCAGCATCTGGGTCAACGTAAGGTAAGCCAGGTCAATGGCCCTAAATTTCTGACTTCCTGCTCCATTACAAATCTCGCAACGGTCAATGTACACTCTACACTCAAAGCCGCCATCATCCAACTTCGTCAAATTCATTATAAAGTTAATTCCTGGATTTTCAAATACGATTTTATCAACCAACGTCCTTGGCTTTGAACTTGAGTTGTATTTTGTTTCTACAGCATAACACCTTGCAAATTCTTCCAGTTTTGGGCGTATTCTCTCCGGAATCTGAAAAGGTATATTGGCATGTGCATCATGTAAACTTTCTGCTGTCAATGTGTTCACAGATGATGCAGTAGAAAATAACGAATCTTGGGTGAAATTCATATTTCCAAATTTAAAACTCTCTGATCCTGTTACACTATTACCAAAAAGTTTTTCAAGCTCACTGTAGCTCATATGTTCACCATGTTTGAGAGGACTTTTGGCATTGCTTATCACCAGGGGATATTCAATGTTCTGTCTCGACTTTGACAGCTCTGGATTGAAGTCTAGCTTATCGAATAATTCATCAGAATTTGAAGGCTGTGCTCTAAAACTTCTACTACACACTCCAAAAGGCGCATCATCTTCAGCAAACAATGCTGGTACCGTTTTGTAATAATCCCTGCATCTTAATTTAGAGACAGAAGAATTAACAAGAAAGATTTTCTTGCTTAACGCCATAGAATTATGACTACAACCAATATTTCCCGTATCATATCCAAAAGTCTCACAAGACTTCCGACAACAGGGTCTTGTTGCATTGAATGCGGAAGACTTATCGCAATCGCAAGCGGAAGATTCGTGATGAATTATCATAAGTTTTCTGACCAGCATATCATATGCTGCATCAACAGCTGCTCGCTTTCTCACATCACTGGCGCGACCAACTTCAAGATCATCCAAATATAGAACAGATTCATAACTATCATCTTTATTTGTCATTGACCTTCTTGTGACTTGCAAATTTGCATATTCTCTTCCGATCTTTTTAAAATAGTTCATGTCTCTCATTCCCGGATAATTTATTACTTTTAGGCAGTAAGAGCTAGCAAGCTGTTTCAACTTCATGTTTGTCAGATGTATTGGTACAGAATTCACAACTTCAGTGTTGGAGTAGGATTGTTCTAGATACTGATTTTGTAGCACGCTGCAAATCGATTCAGGATCATATAGCTGCGCCAATTTGCTGTTCTCCGATTTAGCAACAGACTCTTTGTCATGTGACCGAACAGAATCCTCTGCTTTCACTTTTCTATCATTCGTCTCATCATTATAATCTTTGACAATAGACGGTTTGTTGAATTCACTGTGAAAGAGCCTAGGAGTATTATTTGAATCTTCACCTCCTTCGCTAGTATTAAAATCAGAAATGCTAGTAAATTCCCTGTCATCTGATATAGCTGTATCTTTTCTATCAATAATTTCGTCTAATGGAGAGGACACTTCAATTCCAGATGTTTCAACAGAAGCCTTTATATCTCCTCCTCCAGTTTCATCATGGTCATGCAAAGCATTGGACTCGTTGCATTTTCCGACTGTGTTTTCATCTTTTCCTGCCGTCTTTGTTTTAGATTTCGATGAAAAGTAATTTTCATTTTCAGAACCACTATTAACAGTGGCAGAGAGCTTAGCTATGTCTTGTCTCTCAGCAACACACAACAACTCTGATTCTTGAGCAATATCACTGACGTTGAACCTTGTGGTCACACGACTTACTAAATTTTCTTCCTGCTTAGGTGGTGATGCAGTCGTGTCATGCTCTATTTTGGCGGCCAAACCACTACAAACTGGTTTGCAATCACTATTTTTCAGCAAATATTTCGATCTCGGTAAATCTTGGCTTTCTGGCGTAAACTCGGCTGTAGTAGACAAGCGACTTTCAATTAGTTTCTGGTGATAACCCATCAATTTCTTTCTCAAAGAATAAGGAAACCCAGGTGTTTCAACATTGCTCAGAAATTGATCATAGATATGTCTATTATCCCGTACATTTCTTTTACCCGAAGCTTCAGCCACCACAGTGCCGTCAGCTAAGAGATAATGGGTTAATTCATTGTTCTTCTCTACGTCCGGACTAAATTCAAATTTTAGACCATACGTTGGATTTATCCTCAGCAACATTGCATTACATCTACACACAACGTACTGACTACCACCTTTTTTAGAAGCTCGTAGTGAGAAAGATCCATTTGACGATAGCTCTTCATATTGTTCCGAAAATAATTTTAATTTTTGCAATGCCGTAATAGTTTCAGTAGTAGTGCAAGGGGATGACCCAGCTGAGCATTGCACGCTTCTAACATCCATCGGTGTTGTCTCATATTTATAGGCTTCAGAAGGACCACTGACAGAAGAAGCATTATCCAATTCTGGTTGCTCATACTTTGAACTAGCAGCAATTTGTTGACGCGAGTCCAGACTCAAATTAACGATCGAAGAATGGAATGAAGCTGCATCGGCCATTGATGTAGAGTCACTTTCTGAAGATGAATAAAGAAAACGTAAGTTACCACCGCGTGGTTTGAGTTTATAAGCATTATACTCTCTGCTCCAGACGACAGAGAACCCAGAATGTTTTATGCTGCTCAACAGTTGTCCGTAAAGAAATCTAACGAAAGGCGGGTCCCTCTTACGTGACGCTCTAGAAACTATAGTTCCGTCAGCGAGCAGGAAACGTGTGACTTTTTCTCCATTTTCAAAGCAAGGACTGAACTCAAATCGTAGGCCATAAGCTGGATTAATACTTACCAACTTGCTGTTACACGTAGATACGATACGTTCGTAATCATAGTCTGTGCAATCTGCGAGAAGTACCTGCTCTGCAAGCAACTGTAACTTTTTTAAGACGGGAATATTTACTGTAGTGGCACATGACGATACTGTATCTGCTTCATGATGTGGTCTTGAGGTTGTCAGAGAGCTGTGCATACTTTTAGCAAACAAATGTTCCGCATTGTGTACACTGGCTGAATACTGATCATTATTTGAAGATGTATCATCCAAAGCAAATGTAGGTAGTGTATCTCTAGAACTGACACCACCTAGTTCACTTGACTCCTGGCACAAAGTAAAGTTCGATGAGCAGAACGGTAAGGCATTGCCTTTTTTACCATGACTAAATTGGTACGCCACACTAATATTAGAAGATGGCGTCAGTTCATAGGTCGCAAATCTATTGCTCCAGGAAATGGTAAACCCAGGATTCTTTATACACCCAAGAAATCTATCACAAAGGTGCTTATCATCAGCCTGAGGTTCATTCTTATGTGACGAAGCTTTAGCAACAATAACACCATCGGCCATTAGACACCGAGTGAATCTTCTGTTCTTAACAATTTCCGGAGAGAATTCAAATCTTAGACAATATGCTGGATTTATACTCGACAACTTCTCGTTACACTCAGATATGCCGTAGTCATTTCTATATTGTACGGTATTTGTGAGTAGCTCCTTATACTGCTCAGAAAATAACTGCAATTTCTTCAAGGTTGTGATATATCCTGTAATGGCATAGGAAGCTTCAGAGTCTAAAATATCTGCTTCTGAATATGGTCCAGATGAGCTTTGTATACGTTCACTATCCGTCAGTGCCTTATCAACCATACATGCGTCAGACGTCACCCTATTTGGTAATGCATCATCCAATTTGTATTCCAGTTGATCACTTTCCAAGTTCATGTTATCGGGTTCAGGCAACTCCGCATTCAAATCAGTATTTGAGAAATATAATTCATCCTCTTCGACTTCTTTGGAACCTGATTTTAGATTTCTAGCAGATTTTACTAATGACATTGTCGCCACTGCTGCAGGTTGTCTTGAAGAAGCATATAACTCTGACTTTTGCGCAGTATCACTGACATTGAGCTTTGTGGTCACACGATTCACCTTCCTCTTCCTGGGAAGGTCTTCCTCTTCCTGTGAAGGCTTAGGCGGTGATGAAGTTGCATTAGTTGATGTAGGCTCTATTTCGGCAGGCTGACCACTACAGGATGATTTGCTATAACTATCTTTCAGCAAATATTTCGGTAGTGGTAAAGCTTGATTTTCTGGTGCCAACTTTGCTTCAGTAGGTTTGCGACTTGCCATTATTTCCAAGTGATAACCCATCAACTTTTTTCTCAACGAATAAGGAAACCCAGGTGTAGAAACATTACTCAGAAACTGATCGTAGATTTGACTATTATCCCGTGCGTTTCTGTTACCTGAAGCTTCGGCAACAGCAGTGCCGTTAGCTAATAGATAATGAGTGAATTTGTTGTTTTTCTCTATGTCGGGACTAAATTCAAATCTTAGAGCATAAGCTGGATTTATTCTGACCAACATTTCATTACACCTATGTACAACTTCTTCACTATCACCTCCTTTAGAAAGTAGTAGTGATCCATTTGGTGATAGCGCTTTGTACTGTTCCGAAAATAATTGCAATTTCTTCAAATCAGAGACATTTTCAGTAGTAGTGCAAGTATATGGCCTATCAATGCCTTGCATGCTGCTCATTGATGTAGAATTGATTTCTGTCGGTAATCCACTTGAGCGTGAACTAGTATATGATTTGAGTACATTAGCATTATACTCTGAGCTCCAGGCGACCGAAAACCCAGGCGTTTTTATACGGCCCAGAAGTTGTTTGTAAAGAAGTTTATCGCAAGGTGCGGTGTCCTTACATGACGCTTTAGCGACAATAGTTCCATCCGCGATTAGGAGACGGGTGACTTTATCTCCATTTTCAAAGCAAGGACTGAACTCAAATCGTAGGCCATAAGCTGGATTAATACTTACCAACTTGCTGTTACATGCAAGTACGATGTTTTCATTACCCTCCTTTGTAGAATTTGAGAAAAGTTCCATAAACTGCTCTGCAAATAACTGCAACTTTATCAAAATTGGAACACTTACTGCAGGGGCACAAGAATACTCTGACTCGGCTTCATAGCACGACTCTGATTTCAAATCGATGTTTGAGAAATAAAATTCATCCTCTTCGTCTTCGTCTAAACCTGATTTTAGATTTCTAGCAGATTTAACGAATGACATCTTCGCAACTGCAACAGGTTTTCTTTGTTCTAAAGCCAAGACTACCGGAGCTAAGTCAACGGGAACCTGATGATCCGTAGAAGGCAAATCAGAGACCTGCAACTTACCAAGCCGCTCCATAACTTCATCGTGATACATACACCCATAGAGCAAGTGATTAACGAGGCATCTAGATAGAGAGACTAGTCGTTCTTTCTGTAAGCCATTATTCTGATGCGTTTCAAGAAATTCTCGACGAATTTTCCACTCCCTATTGCTCTCGTGACGAGATCTCAGGGAATCTATATCGCCCAATACACTCATCTTGGGTCCATGTAACTATTGTAACTATTGGTAAAAATCATCCATTTATCTGCAATTTAAACCAAAAAATTGTTATATATAAATTCATGTTAATTTTAACTTTTAAAAAAATCTGAGAGTATTATTAATTTTACCTTCGATATCTTTTTCTACAACCAAGTTAGTAAGCTTAAATAAATACAAAGTGGTTGTTGTAAAATTTCTAATGCGGTAAGAAACATTTCGGCTCCCATTTTCTATCTTGCTCCCTCCGCTAGTGAATTTTGAGGAGGGTCAAAGAAAGAAATTTTTGTAAGCGGATTCGTCATCCCGAATTTAAACACTAAGCAAATATATATCCTAAGCCGAGAAACAATTACTAGATATTGTATTTAATGGCATAGGTCTATACAAGGAGTGGGGTTAGAAGCCAACCTATGACAATATTGTTGCTACTAGTTTGGGGGGAGGGGAGGGTTAACAATTCCAGTGGGAGGGAACAAAATAGGTTACACGCCGCCCCGCCCCCCATCCCCAACAACTACCACACTGCACTTACACGCACTAGTGCTTACAATTCCTAATGGGCATTATCGGGCAGTCACGACAGCAGTCCAATTTGAGAATAATTAAGGCCATGCATGTAATAATAATCCGAAAATATTTAGAAAACCGAAACTTTATGAAAAAGTATGAAAAACTAACGAAAACTAACGAAAGATAACGAAAACTAAAGAGAGTTATGAGGTTAGGGTTAGGGTAGGGGTTAGGGTTAGAGCAGGTTAGGGTTGGTTAGAGTTAGGCTAGGGGTTAGGGTCATGAGATCCGCTGTTTATCTTGCGGATTGACTAGGAGAATTTGGAT
>JAQFZF010000258.1:0-19533 GCA_034695365.1 Enchytraeus norvegicus
CTCTCTCTCTCTCTCTCTCGCTCTCTCTCTCTCTCTCGCTCTCTCTCTCTCTCACTCTCTCTCTTTCTCTCTCTCTGTGTGTTATGATCGGGACCGATCTTACAGACTACTTTACAAGCGGATGTTTTTTTATGTTGTCTATATATTTTTGTCTGTTTCATATCTCACAGCCTGTGCGTTAAGATGCTGTCCTGTTTCGACTATTATGGCCATATCTGTATCACATTTGAAAGGCTGGGACTGAGTGTATTCGACTACATGGTAGGCATATCTTTCATTTATTACCTCTCTTCTCAATCCTATAATGACAATGCAATACAATACAATACAATACGGTTTAACGTCCGTTTCATCATCTGACAACGATATCAAAGAAGTCTTCAAGAGCACAAGCAATACTAACTGGTCCACTCAAACGCAGTTAGCAAGTCAAAAACTTAGCTGGAAGAGAACAGGGGTCAACACTAGTCAAACACGGTGCATGTCCATTATCTAGAAACCCGAGAATAATAAAAGTACAATGTCTAAGGAGGAAAGACTGTACTGAGTTTTTAAGTTTACTTAGGAAAATAGACATTAAAGTGAAATAGATATACAAATATCGTTATTATTACACAGCGTATATTACACTGAGAAAACAGTAGAGGTATTGCAATAATTGTTAGATTGAATCCGTTTAATCCAAACAAAGCTTTTAGAAGGTACATTTTTATACTTTTTATACGAATATGTTTAAAAATAGAAAGAAGAGTTGGATATTGCATGTATGAAGGGGGAGGGTTTGATGAAAGAAGTAATAGAGAGAAGAATGGGTGAAGAGAGTTAGAGGAAAACCAAGAATAGGAATGTTGGATAACGTGATTACGGGATCCTATTATGTGGATATCCAAATCACACTAGCGATAGAGCGGTATCGAAACCTTATAATGCTATGGATCTGCCAATAGACAGTACACTCTACAATCTACATTATTGATGTATCTTACAGAAAGAAAACAATTACCAACCTTTTCCGGCCGAACAAGTCAAGCACATCTCATATCAACTAGTTGGAGCTGTGAAGTGTAAGTAGCTTACTGCTTCTAGCATCTCTGTTCTGCTTACACAATTGAAGGCATTAGAAAAGTCCGCTAGACGAATAACGAACGACCCAGTGGGCATGTCCATCACAAACTGACGAGCTGCATGTACTGCTGCCTCACACCCACCTGAGACACAACTCCCAATTGGATGGGACGCAGATAGTCAGAGATTTTAAGCAGTGCAGACATATTCACACATTAAATTTGGCTGTAAGTCTTCTCCAAGTATGGCTACACGCAATAATGGCTATGCGCAATTATTAATTTACGTATGAATTCACTAATTTGTTATTCATTTTACCCTAGGTTGTTAAGTGTCCCATGAGTTCTATGAAAATAATTCATTAAAGAACTGATTTACTCATGGCCCGGCAACTCGAGATCTTCAAGATTGGAAATGATCCTCGAATGCAGACCGCATTAAATCTTTGCAAAGCATAATTTTATACTGCATTAATTATATTAATTGCTATTTTTTATATTGTTGCAGTTCTACACGACAATCAGCTAACCCACACAGATCTTAAGCCCGAGAATATTCTCTTTGTTAATTCCGACTATGATAAAGTCTACGACGACAAAAAGGTAAGAAATCCTAGGTCCTGCCACTTCGGCACTGCTGTGGTTGATGGGGGGTAGCGACATCGGAAGAGTGTCCGCCTCAGAAGTAGTGATCCGGTACGAATCTCAAGTCAGTCAGGGTACCATTCACGTTCCATTCAGGGTACCATGGTTCACGGTTCGATTCCCAGGGCTAGCCCGTCATTGACGTGGCCGTTAGGACGTAAATTCGGCATTAGCCTTTAGTAAAAAATAAATAATCCCGGGGTGTCAGGAAGGTTTATCGTGTGAATGCGCTGGTTTACCTGCGCTTGTTGAATTGTGCGGTATCGAAACTAATTTAATTTGTACAGTCAGATTTCTTATTAATCGCATTAGTTGCGCTTGATAATGAAAGTTTTTCTGTTGTTGTTGATGTTATAGACACCACTATTTGTCTTATGCGAAAGTCATCTTATACGATCTATAATTCCTAATTTCTTATTAGGACCTTCGGCAGTCATTTGTGACTATTATTATTATTATTATTAAGTTCTAACATAGCAGAATTAATAAGTCCAAATTCAACAAACGTTTCTTCATTTGACCACGACATCAGGGACTTCTCTAACAGCATTTGGAATATTAGCCTGTCCACCCAAGAAAAACTGTCGAATACATATTCTGCAAAAAAACAGAAATTACGAACAAATTATTTTTTTGCTCATCTAATTTCAACTGTTAACGTCTGTTTTTGATGTTACAGAGGAGGTATACGAAGCAGTTACGATGCTGTGATATCAGATTGATTGATTTTGGGTCAGCAACGTTTGACCACGAGCATCACAGTGTAGTTGTATCGACCCGGCATTATAGAGCCCCTGAAGTTATACTAGGTAATCAATCAATCAATCAATCAATCAATCAATCAATCAATCAATCAATCAATTAATCAATCGATCAATCATTCAATCAAAAACGTCTTGGTGCTATCAAGTATCGACCACGACTACCAGGCGTTGTAGATCCTGTACTACATGTAGGCATGTCGATCATTCCCGTGTTGGGTTCGAGATATTTGAAAATAGCCCAACCGATAACTGCACGTGTTTCGTACGAGCCGACTTACGCAGATACTGAGGAAGGCAATGAAAAACCACCTCAGAGATCTATATTTTCCTTGAATAAAGGCATCATTTTAGGTGTGGAAAAGGCAAAATCTTTGTGATGAGACGGACGTATTGGAATGGTCGGTAATGTGCTCATTAAAGAGAAAGATAGTTGATTTGGTGTGTGAATTTTTGCCTTGGACTTGCCACGTGACAGAGCACTAGATAGATAGATGGATAAATGTCGATCAATCAATCAATGAAATGCATTTTTCAATCAATCCATCAAACAGACGATCATGAACAAATTAATTACATTTCACATCATGTAGTATTTTGGAGAGAATAAAGTTTAACACCTCTTGTACTTCTCTTAAATAAATTTTTTTAAGCAAATGTTAATCTATTCACTTTTATTGCTACTTAATTATTAAATGTTAATCTATTCAATTTTATTGTTAATTAATTACTAGTTATTAGGCTGTATTAAAAATTATTGAATGTCATCTATTCTAATTAATGATTTCCCAATCAATGATTTCTCGATCTCACTCAATGCTCGATTTCTCGATCTCACTCAATGCTCGGTACTAAACTGCTGGGTATTTTTGTGGGATAAAAGCTGTAATACGCTTTAAACCAATCTTTGTGACGGTAGTGCTCGATTGTGTTGAGCCCTTTGGAGCCCTTTTGAGCCTTTTTGAAGAGAAGCCCTTTGGGCTTCTGAACCTTGACGTTAAACATACTCATACCTACCTATTCTAATTAATCAATATTCTATTTTTATTCTTTTCTTATAACGTTATCGGATGATGGGACGGCCGTTATATATGCTTTGATTGTTTGCTTTACACAGAAATTGGCTGGTCTCAGCCTTGCGACGTGTGGAGCATTGGCTGCATTATATTTGAAATATTTACTGGAATCACTCTCTTCCAGGTTGGAAATTTCTGCAAACGAAATGTTTTCTTTTATTATATTAAATCTCACTGTTTACTGTTTAGTCATTTCAATGCATTCGAAAGATATGATTTATCGATAGAGACTTTCATCGCCTTTCAGTGCAGCATGTTCAATCAATCAATCAATCAGACGTTTCTATACGGCGCACTCTTAACTATGTCTCAGAAGCGTTCTTGCACATTGAATGGTAGAATAGACCACAACGGATGTGGCAGGAGCTCTGAAAATCTGGAATTTGAGCGACCAAAGATCAAGTACCATATAAATCGTTGTGCCGACCACTCGACCAGTCCCTGCAGCATATATTGCTCCGGCTCCTATAATATATACTTTTATATAATTTTTTTTTAAATTTTTAAATTGCCCTGGGTGATAACCGATTCTGGGCTAAAAAGAGATAAAAAGTTTATATATATAATGTACCCAGAGGGGTGTATATGGCCCATGGGTTAAAACGTTAAAAAATATATTTAAAAATTAGTTGTTGGTATCCTGGAGTGACAGGCAGTCGAGCGTGTTCCGGATGCAAATGGCAGGGATTCTGCGGCATCTGTCTTTATGTAATTATTAGTATTTCTCTTGTTCAAACATAGTCCAGTGGAAGTCCAGTCGTTTATATCCCTCCTGCGACGTAGTTAATTATGATTCGTTCAGAATCGATAAGCAAAATTTTATTATTAATTGATTTACGGTATAATAAAACATGATTGATTGATTGATTGGTTTAGTTCGTTATTGCTGTATTTCTTTAGACGCACGACAACAAAGAACACTTAGCAATGATGGAGAGAGTTCTTGGTAAAATACCCTTCAGACTGGCTCGTAGTACAACGTAAGTACACTGTGGAATCAATCAATCAATAAATCGATGAATTAGACAATTAGGCTAATAAATTTAAAATTTAATAAATTTAACGCTACAACGTTATGCTTCCGCGGCACTATCAGCGACATGGCATTCCAGAGTACAAGCGATTAATTTTAAAGGCTTTTTTTATCTATACTTCTTTTTTAACCTATTAAAATCAATTTTATCATATTTTTTAGCCCAGGGTCGTTTACCACCCAGGGCATTAAAAAAAATTAGGTTTATTAATAAACAAGTTATACTAACTAATATCATTTAGAGGAAAATTTTTTTTAGACAAGGACTCTATATAGGCTATGAAGTGTAGCCTACAATAGGTCTGCATCCTCTGCATGCCAACAGTTTTACTAAAAGGACAAGTTCTTCAACAAGATTGATTTTAGGTAAGATTGATTGATTGAGTCAATCAATCAATCAACCGATCAGTCAAATAACCAATCTTATGAACCAGCAAGATAGACGTGCATTACAATACAATGAGGATTTAGCGTCCGGTTCCTCACCGGAAGGCGATGTCAGGGACGTCTCAAGCAGACCATTCAACTTCAACTATAGCCTATCAGGCTTGAAGGTTTTCTTTTTACTGTGACATGTAAAGGTGGCGTGCTTATCAATTACCTACACGGAGCTGATCTTGATCCTGAGCGATTGCTGCACATAGTTGGCAGTCACTAATCTGACTGAATCGCCAGCTCCACTCTATAGGTCTGCTATCAAATTTGATTATTGGTTGGTTTAATCCTACGCCAGAGCTCCACCACTTGGTAGGCCTAAATACTAATTGATTCTTAACCGATCCATTACGGTTGGCCCGTTGTACATACGAGATCTTACTCTGATTCACTCGGCCTGGAATAGAGCCAAGGACCTTTTGCGAAAAATTAGACACAAACGGGCTGACGCGCTGGCCAATGAGCCGCAAAGACTGAGGTTACTTCTAACTGATAGATAATTTTAAAACCTGGATTTTAATGGTAATTAATATAATTTAATTTAATTGAATATTTATTTCATCAACAATGTATGTTGGATGTCAGAGTCTAAATTCGAAGTTGATAACGTTTTTGCATGTTGACGACAGATTGGACTATTTCTGGCACGGTAGATTGGACTGGAACTATCACAGTCTAGCTAGTAGATTCGTGAGGGACAGCTGCCAGCCCCTACATGTAAGATGTAAATTGTCATCTTGAAATTATTTTTTTTAATATAATAATAATAAGTTTCTAATTGAATTCGTTCATAAATGAATTGCTTTAATAAAACCTACCGGGCTCTTTACACCCAGGGTAAAAAATTATAATAATATAGGTTTTTGCGTCCGTTTTCTCATCCAAGGAAGATGTCAGAGACAATTTATATCGCATGTGCTGTCCTAGACGTCACTGACATCAAATAATAATTATCATTAGGCTAATTGACAGATGTCATTTCAACTTATTTGTTTAAATAGCTACATTTTAATCATACCATGTAAGGATTGCTGATATTATCCTTAATTAACAATTATTATAATAATTAATTGAGATAATCTATCTCACTGCAAAGGATTTGTGCGAACGGCTCTCTTGACTACGTTAACCTTGGAGATCTCGGTAACCTAGGATGGATACAATTCTTTATTAATTTTTGTTTAATACGCAGGGCAATAACTTACCACCCAAGATAAGAAATTACTTTAAAAATTATTCATGTAGGCATTTGAACTTTTAAACTATCATGGTTTCAAATCAGATCAAATCATGTAACGGTTTAACGTCCGGTTCATCATCTGATAACGATATCAGGGACGTCTCAGATATTAATGAAATCAGCTCCATTTCGTCTATATTATAGTGAATTGTTGTTAATATTTGGCAGAGATACATAGAGATGGCAGCACTAGAGGACAGACAATTACTGGACCTGTTGGAACGTATGCTTGACTACGACCCTATCACCAGAATCACTCTAGCAGAGTCTCTCAGTCAACCATACTACTCAGGCATGAGGCTGAAGGAGGAGGATAAACAAGGGCAGGAAGGGAGCGAGACTGGTAATAGAGAGGATAGGGAGAGATCTCATAGTCTGAGTAGATAAACAGAGTTCATGATAACACCGAGCTCAATGATCTAATAGAGAAGCTAGACTGGTAGTAGAGAGAATAGGGAGAGGTTTCATAGTCTCAGTAGATAATAGGCTTAAACCTACGTCCCTGACATCGTCCTAGGGTAAGAAACCGGACGCTAAATCCTCATTGATTGATTGATTGATTAAGAATAAACTATCGGCGTCTATGTCAATTTTGATTTGCATTGTGATAGAGCATAATATGACTTATCATAATAATTATTTTGATAGAGCGGATATCATGAGGGGTAAGGGATAGTCTAGTCAGGCCTATCTTCTTTACCGTTGAATTACGTTTTTTCCACTGTACAATTTATTTATTTATGTTTATGATCATGACATTGGTTGCATGAGAGGTCAGCTAGATAGAGTGCTATGCTCTTTCTGACGGACGTCCTATATGTTGCTTTATAGTTACTATATGCATACATTGCATAATAATATATGTCAGTGTATACATAATAAATGTGCATTAAATTCAAATAAAAAAAGCTCTCTCTCTCTCTCTCTCTCTCTCTCTCTCTCTCTCTCCGAGTAGATATATGATCAGTGTGGAATGCCGCGTGCGAACAAGAGGCTAGTTATCAACATGAAATATATTGTGTGATAAATGAAGGTTAAATATAGACATGTGCTGATTATTATTGAATTAAACATAGAACTGGCTAAAGTCCTTTGTATCTGTGAAACTGGCTTATATATATATTCTAGTACGTTTTTGAATGTGCGTGTAGAACGAAGTAATCCAACAGGACTTTTCTGCTGCGTGTGTATGTGTGCTGGTGTATAATACTTACACGTGTGTGTGTGTGTGTGAGCTACGTTTCCTAAGTCTAAATTTTCGTGAAGGTGCCTATATATCACTGTCGTTCTGTAAATATTGTACACTAAAGAAAATTATACGTGTTATCTAATTTAATCGATCGATGGTGTGCTCTTCAATTGAGATCACTAAAACTGTGTAATTTGTGCCTTAGACCTGCCATGCTATCAAGCAGAGAACTGTAGTAATATCAACGTTTACCTGTATTTGCACGACCAAGCTCCTTATTATAGCTATGTAGTGTATGTCCTTGACGTCATCTTTGGACGAGGAAGCGGACGTCACACGTTTATTATCATACAGTTTTGACAAGAAGATGATAAACTACTGTAAACGGATTTACTTTATTTTAATTTTATTTCTATTTAATTTTAAAAGATATATTACTAACTCTAGCTGGTGTGACTGGCTCATCGGTCCGCACATAGGCCAGTGTGCATCAAATTTTGTGCAGAATATTCCGGATTCGATTCCCGGTCGCGTCAATCAGAGAGTAATTATCTCGACTAAAAATAAATAATAATAGGTACAGTTTTTAAAGCGCCGCTCTATTCAATACGTCAGTGCTCCGCAACCTTTTTTCAACCGCGGCACGTGCACCTAAGTTCTTTTCAACAATCCCGCGGAACACCACACTATAATCACACTATTCTATAGGTAATAGTCTCAAAATTCTTGATATTTAGATATAAAGATGGGGTAAAAAAGCATCTACACAGAAATAGTTAACCTTAGGCTACTTACCAGTGCCACCAG
This sequence comes from Enchytraeus norvegicus, assembly GCA_034695365.1. Lineage (NCBI taxonomy): Eukaryota > Metazoa > Annelida > Clitellata > Enchytraeida > Enchytraeidae > Enchytraeus > Enchytraeus norvegicus. Next base: position 8,251 of record JAQFZF010000258.1, read on the forward strand.
TGATCGTTTCAACGAACAGAGACGTTATACATTAGGCTCAATGTCCGAAAGCTCAACCCAAAGTTATCAATGCTTTTGATGCAGGATCATTTTTCATCTTTTATTAGTTCTAAAATCAAAAAGCTTAGTTCACATAGATACCATGTAGAAAACGGGAGCGGAACTGATATAGCTTTGTCGGAAATACGAGGATATTCCTCCTTGAACACAAAAACCAAAAACATCCATTGGAACTTCGGCGAAGTTTAGTTTCAGCGTTCCATCCTTTTTCTATTCAATAAATTCCTCTTTAATTTTCAGAAAGTGTTTCTGTTCAGTTCTAGGCATTGCTCGCAAAGGATCGCAAATACAATGATCATTTAGCGTGTCCGCAATCTTTTTATGAAAATTCTCTTCAAAATTCAATTACTGCCTTGGCTGCAAGGTTAAATGTTGCGGAGCCAAATTCAGAATTAGAACTAGGGGTGAGGAAGTTAGAAGATATGACTCTGACTGAAAAAGACAAGATTGGAGGTCTTACGAGTAACATTATTGGCTTGTTTTCAATTGTGATCTTGTTGGTCCTTTCTAACATATCTAGTGACCCCCGTCGTAACTGCAGCTGCCGTAGCTTGTGGTAATTTTAATCCATTTAATTTGTCAGAGCAGACAGCACGTTAGTAAATTTTCGTTTCGACCTTGCATTCTTCTATTGAGTTGGTTCAAAAGCGAAAATATATCTGCCATGTATGCAAGTTTGGTAACCCAATAATTATCATTCATGTGCTTGTGTAGTTCTGGCATGCCTTGGTTTAAGAAACTGAGTAACCTCATCGCGAAGCTCAAAATACCAGAACTTTGCCTCGTGAAAGACAGCGTACTTCGGTAGATAGTAACAAGGAATGATAGTCCGATCTCATTTCTGCGCAGTTATTTCAAAGATTCTTAAATTCAGGGCCCTTGATTATTTTGTTTTATTTATGATTTTTATGCACTCACTCATCTTTTGGAGAAGTTCCTTTTTTATTTTTCCAATTCTATAATATTAGCCTATACAAAATTATTCTCTTCCAGGCATTCTGCCGCGGCACACCTAGCATCATCTCGCGGCATACCGGTTGCGGAGCACTGCAATATGTCACAGTAGCGCTAGATGGACAGTGAAGAGTCAAGTAACCCTGCAGCAAAAGGCCACAAACGGTGCGGCAGCCTCGACCTCTGCTAGTAAGGAATATGATTGACCGATTGGTCCATAACACAGAAATCATTTCACACCGCTACCAATCCTCCAGTGCCGTATCTGTTTTAAACGCCTCTTACAAGCACACACAAAGTTTCGATCAAACCCTCATGGGTCAGGTTTTAATATGAATACATGTGTGCTTGATCTAATACTATAGTCTTTGTGTCAGGAGTTTTCCACACCAATGCAATATTTTTATTACAAATCGGGGACAAATTAGGTATAATTAGGAATAATATTTTTGCGAGTAACTAGAACATCGACAACATAATGCTAGAAAATCGTACCGATTTTATTCGTAAAAAAACAGATGAAATAAGGGTGTGCACTATAACAATGTTCATCATTTAAAACGATAATGCTAAAACTTCATTACTTCATCTATAGGATAAATCCAATCATTCATACTACTCAGTATTTTGAGTATTTAGTACTATTCATAAAGTAATAGCATGTAATGTAGTCAAGCACTGATAAAAGTGACTAGCATGCTTTGATGGCATTCTAATGATATACATCTTAGCCTAGCACATTGCTCATGACGCTTAAATGCCATGAAACTAATATTAAATTTTAACCAAAGCTGTTTAAATACACAATTACATGTACATTAATAATTTTAACTATTTTTGGAACGATTACTGAAATTTGCCGGTATCATTTTAAGTTATTTAACAGGTTAAAGTCGTGTGTAAACAATAATTCATCTATATCTGTTAAGACCAAGCTGATTGGTTAGAATCAATCTATTTGAAAGAGTTACTCTGATTAGCTTAAGTCAAACGTAAACAATACAAAAATTTATGACATGTGATGTTACAACACTTGTGATTGGTTAGAATCAAACTATTTTAAAGAGTTACTCTGATTAGCCAAAGTCAAATTGTAAACGATGATATAATTCCTCGTCTGATGTTACAACACTTGTGATCGGTTAGACAGCAATCGAATATGCCAGTATCTGTTCTTGATTACTCCATTTCGTTGAGCTGAAAACAGACAACATAACAAAAAATAATGTATAGACAGAACTACTTGCTACAGAAGCCAAAATAAATTTGCAACTCAAAACTTGCTATTCAAACTGAAAGAAGATTTAGCTAAAACTCAAAGTTTTGTTAAAATTGAACAAAATAGGCACATGCAATTAAATTCTACATACCACTATTAGTAAGACAAAAATAAATAATAAAAATAATAAAGGTTTAACCTCTATTTTCTCATCCAAGGATGATGTCAGGGATGTCAAATAGAGGCTTCTTCATTCAGAAAAAAGTGACATAGATTTAAGCACCTTCATATACAAGTGTCAGATTCGAGAACAGAGGACTCTACAAATAGACCCTCCTAACAAGGGTCTGGCGTATGGTCCTACAGGATCAATAGTGGAGTTGGCGACCTTGCTATCAGATTAATGACTTTGTCACCTATGTGCTGCAATCGCTTAGTGACGGGATCAGCTCTGAACCTAGGAGTCAATACTGACTCATGGTGCACCTTTACCTTTACTATACTCCAGAAGTGAGGAATCGAACTCTTGTAAACAATCTATCCTTCTGTGTCTACAAAGGCCAATGCCTTTCTGGAAGAAACCAGAATGGACCACGGTTCAGACTAATTGACAACATTATTTGTCCTGTGTACTCTCTCTATCTCTCATGCACTACTAATGGCAGGTCCAAGGTACATATTCTGAAACAGTCTGCTATCCGCTCAGTAATGAGCACTCCGTTGATAATCAAGTTGATCCCATCAAAAGATCATGCCTTTACCACACCTAAAATGTAACCGTTTTCTTGGAAATATAATCCGAGTTCCAAGGTGGTTTCCCATTGCTTGTGTACTACACGAATATTTAATGGTTTCTATATCATAGAAAGGAACATTATACACTAAACGCTTGATGATTGAAATGCTTAAACCAATACCACACCAGGTTATGCGTAGTCCATAAAAACATCAAGCACTATGAAGTCAAATATCCTTATTATAATATATAATAAGAATGGGATATTTGGTCAGGAAGCATCAGATGCTTCTCTAAGATCCATACTGTGTGCTATGCAGCGATCAACCATACAAATTGTATGTCCGAGGACCGAGATTTTACTCTCTGATCGGCTCTTACGGGAATTGAACCTTGGACGTCATGTTCAAAAGTTCACAATGCTGCCACTAAGCCAGCGAGACATACTGATCAATACTCACCAGATCTTCAGCATCGCCAGTGTTATCAGCTGCGGGAGGTTTTCCCTCAGTGGCCGCGCTGTCAGCGAGGAATTCATCGGCTGACTGTGGTGACACTGTTGACTCCGGGCTCTCAGCGGTACTGATTAATGCTACCTTTCCTGTACATACAATACATCAAAATAATAAAATGATCGTCTCAGTACTTAATGTAAGTTTAATCTGTATTTTATTAATTTCTGTTTACAAAGTGCAAACAGAAAGCTTACAACCTTAAGATTGGTGTCGGTCATGACAAATCAATGAAATCTACGAATCTACGCAAATGCAGACAGATCATATTGTATTTTTATTAAACATTAATAGTGAATAATAATATACATGCATATTGTACTGCTTTTACAAGAGCCAGGACTTGAACTGGCATACTAGTACTGGCATACTAGTACTGGCATACTAGTACTGCCATACTAGTACTGGCATACTAGTACTGGCATACTAGTACTGGCATACTAGTACTGGCATACTAGTACTGGCATACTAGTATTGGCAAAATAGTTTAATGAAAATGACTTGTGTAACAAGTGAATGAATGAGGCTTGAACGTCTGACTCCTCACCCAAAGGCGATGTCAAGTAATTATAATGTTTCTTTTTCTACAAACCTGTTTGAACTAGTGGCCAAAAATTCATGCGATCATTCTGCTTCACCTTGACCTTCAGCTCCTCCAAGAACTTGTTGTACATGTTTGGCTCAGAATTCTGTTGAATTAATAATCAATCAATAAATTAATCAATCAATCAATAAGAATAAATATATAGTAATAACAGTAATTGATATGCGTCTGATTGCTCATACCAATGAATGAATGAATGAATGAATGAATCAATCAATCAATCAATCAATCAAGAAGTACATTTTAGCACTGCTTGATGCAAAATGCAAAAAGTAGCGCTAAATGGACAATGGAGAGTCAAGTAGCCCTGGAGCCTAATGCAATAACTGGTATGCCAGCCTAGACCTCTGCAACTCTGGAATTTGAAAGACAGAAATCATTGACGCACGACTATCCACTCTCCACTGCCGTATCTGCTGATTGGTAGTTTGAGCTTAAAGTCGCCGAGTCGTAACTAGATGATTAGCGACTGTCAAAATATCCAATGTCTCGGAACTAAGGATTGAATAAGGCCTAGATTATCCAGAGTTCATTTATACTGAGATTATAACGAGTCACTTTCTGTAGATTATTGACATGGGAGTCGATTTTGAATTATATGACAGTTTATCTGACGTTATCTCAGTTAATAGGCTATCACAGAATTCAAATTCAGTCATATCTAAGATAAATATTTGACAAACTCTTACATTAAAAATAATAATAATCTAAATGCACACATTAATTGAATCACACGTTTGAAGATACACATTTGTACCCATTGCCTTTGAGACCATGGGCACCATCAATGCCTCAGGTGCAGATTCAATGATGAAATCAGCAAAAGAACTCACGCCCTGTCCGGTGACAACAGAGAGAAAGGTTTTCTATGGCAGCGGTTGTCTGTGGGACTGCAGCGATACAACTCTATCAGCTTCCGTGGAACGTTTCAATCAATCGATGAGGATTTGGCATCCGGTTTCTCACCCGAGGTGAAGAGTAGCGTGGTGGATGAGGTGCTAGATTTTCTGCTGCTTGGAGGTGTTACAAATGCTGGTCTGAGCAAAGCTTTAGATGGTAGGACAGTCGATACATTGGTTAAAAAGAATGATCTGTGTGATAAAGGTCTACTGAATGCTGTCCCACAGCCTCATGTTCTTCAACTTCCTATGTAGCCTCTCTCTCTCTCTCTCTCTCTCTCTCGCTCTCTCTCTTTCGTTTTTTAGTTAAGTTGTTATGTATTTTTAATAACTATTTGTTGGTTTTTTTTATAGTTATAAGTTCAGATTTAATTATGATAAATTATGATTTGCAAAAAAGATCTTCTATCATTATAAACATGAACATCAATGAGTAGAGCTAGTTTCAGAGCCCTGCAGACTATAAAATCTAATTCCTAGTGATGAGATTTGCGATACGAGGGGCTTAAAAGTTGGAATAACCCGTACGTGCTGGCATGTCTACTGAGAAGTTATCATGGGATGTGAATGTGAAAGGTTCACATTGCGTTCTACCATGTAGAGCTCCATCCAGGATTCATGAGTAAAGAGATGGTTGATGGTTAAATATTCCTCTTGAGGCATCTGCCAAGGAAACACTCGTATCATTTTGGTTACAGCGCCCCCCCCGGCTCTAGGTCGGGCGCCCCGGCGAAGTAGCCCAAATAGCTGCCATTTGTTTTGAGTTCTAATAAATTAATTACATCAGTAGTTTCTTAATTTCAGGCCCAATTCTAGGGAAGGGGGGTCGGGAGGGACCTATGCTGATGACCAATATCAGAGACCTGTCAGTTAGCCCCTCCCCCTGCCTCCCCAGGATTTTTGAGGGGCTAAAGAGGGCTAAAATTTGCTGCATGTTGCAATAGTTATTGATAAGTTTGATGGGGTCGGGACCTTGCCTGGATGACGATTGAAAATGGGGGCCGGAGTGAGGCTGGAGCCATGATGACGTCATCAATGGAACATTTTCACACCTTTTCTTCTCTAAGCATCAAAACAGTCTAAGTTTCTTTTCATGAACAAACCCTTTTTTGTCTGAACTGCTCAATTTTCTCCCATAAAAATAAACAATTTTTTACAATATAAAAGGCATTTTTTACGAAGCTGTTATATTTATTCACAGACCAGTAATAAATAAGTAGTTTTTTTTCTTATTATTTCTTTTTCTTTTAGGGGGAGCCCCAGTGACAGACCGTGCTTTACACACTACCACGGTGACCGACTCCGAGACGGGGCTTAGCCCTCCTCTAGCCCAGTGTTTCTCAAACTGTGGGTCGCGACCCACAGATGGGTCGCTGACTCCTTGCAAGTGGATCGCCAAGGTCTCAATAAAATAATTTTAAAAATATAATTATTTTAGAACAAGCCTACAAGGAGCAAACTCTTATTTTCATATGCCAATGAAGTTTTACACTTTTCAAGTACATATGATTTTGTATGACTTAAAAGTTACACATTTATGATATTGAGAACACTAAATAGCCTACAGTAGATCCGTATAAAAATGCGCGGTGGGACACGACCAAACTTTTATATTTTTTCTGGGTCGCGACCCCGGAGAGTTTAAGAAACGCTGCTCTAACCCCCACCCCCCCTCCAGAAATATTGGTACAGAACAGGCAGGCCCTGTTTAATTTCTACAAAAATTTTAGTAAATAAGTTTCATATCGATTAAGGGATAAAAGGCCCAATAAAATTGAATTGTATATAAATGAATATGACATCGGCCTAATAAAATTTTGTATAAATGAATATGACAAAAAAATAAATGTCAAATAGGCCTAACTACACTTAATTACAAAAGATCAAATCATTTTAGTAACCATTCAATTACTAAATATTTAAATTGGCGTCCCAGAACCTGAGTGATCTGGTAAATTGCAGAGGATTGTAAAGTGGCCTAGCAATAGCAGTAAATAGCACAGGCAATGCTGAGATACAAAGTGGGGACTTGGAAGAGGTTAGGCGCCGAGTCCACAGGGGCAACGGGATTTTTGCCCCTTACATAAGTAACCGGGATAAAAATTTGGTTTTGCCCCGGTACCTTTTGCTTGTTCCATTTCATTTTGTGTTTAATGTTTCCAACCTCCTACAAGCATACAGTTCAGCAGAGTTGAGTAATTAATTTCTAAATATTATTTAAAAAATAATAATCCATCAATCAACGAGAATTTGAAGTCCGGTTCCTCACCCGAAGGCGATGTAAGGGACGTCCCAAGCGGGATGTGCAACTACAGACAGCATCCAAATACCGCCAGAATACTCAAATGCACAAGCCAAAAGCGAGATAAAAAACAGTGCAAGTCTGTTATCCAAGGCAATAATGATAGAAGAGTTTGGAACCTTGAGTGATTCCTCACGTAGTGCTTGTATACAGTCCATAGCTTTAGTGTAGAACTGTGTACCAAATGATTCCATGATGAGCTGTGTGATCCTCTTACACATCATGTCATGAGCTGTACAACACATACACACATACATACACTTAGATACACATACATCACCACATAACACAGCTTTAGTGTAGAACTGAGTACTAAAGGATTCCATGATCAGTTGAGTTATCCTCTTACACATCATATCATGAGCTGTGCAGCACATGCACATATATTAATAACCTCTTAGGACATGTGCAATTATTGGTTGGTCTAGATTCTCAGATTCCAGAATCCACACGGGGGAGTTTCCCAGGTTCACAATCATGCACAGTAAATATTTCTATTTAATCCATTACTAATATTTACAGAATGCACCAGAACAAAGAATAACATGCTAACAGATAGGAAATTACTAATAAATAGAAAATAATTTAGGTAATCCGGAGAGATTTCATGATCAAATGACAGCTCTGCGGCCTCTGAATCATGAGGTTGCGGTTGCATTAGATGCTCAGTTTCTTAGAGAGCAAATTGAGTTGCAAGCCTTAGGCAAGCTGCTTTCCTCTCCATTGCCATGATAGCAGCAGTCGGTGTACATTTACCAAGACACATATTGACGAATGTGACTAGCTAACCGAATTTGGAAAAGAATCCTGACTACCTCGCCATCTGGCGAGATCAGTAGCATACACTATTATTATAACTGAATTATGTTAGTTATCGATACAGTGCGCACTAGATTAACAAACCTTCAGAGAAATGGTCGCCATCTTTACGAGCGATCAGAGTCCTGAAATCCTCTACCGGTGTCGTGCTACCAACCTACACACACAATACACTGAGATACCAAGTGCTCAGGCCTGTCACTGATGAAAGATTTAGGCCTTGAAACTGATATTAAAAATAAAACTGATCTTTGAAATGTCTCCGCCGGTGAATGGAGGCTGAAGTCAACTGTAGCTGGTGCTCATGATTCACGGAGAGGCTCCGTGGTCTAATAGAAGCACTGCGGCCTCTGAATCATGAGGTCGCGGATTCAAAGCCCAGTGACGACCACGAGTTGTAAGCCTTGGCAAGCTACTTTACTCTCCATTGCTATAATAGCAAACAGCAGTCGGTGTACATTAACGAAGACACGCTCAAACGTGCTCTAGCTAGCTGAATTAGGAAACAACTCCCGGCTATCTCGACATCTGGAGAGAACAATAGTAGCATATGCTGGTAATATTATTATGACTCCATATTACAATTCAGAAGCTCTTCGGAATTAACATATCAAAGCAATGCTACTAGCAGAATGGGCAAGCAACAACAGAAACATTAAGCCTGCTGCCATATCTTTATCCTCTTGTGAGGAATTCAGCAAGATGCTGTCGACAGTAACTGTACATAATATTGCCAGTCTATTTTAAAATAATTTAAATTATCATCTAAAATATAAATGATAATTATAACGATAGGGCTAATTAGAAAAGGAAAGAAGCTTCAGAAATACTCAGAAATAATGTCAAGGTACTCCTTCGTGCCCATTGCCTTTGAGACCCTGGGCCTCATCAACTCTGCCGGCACCGACTTTATAGATGACACTGGCAGGAGGACCCATGCCATCACCAGCGACAACCGCGAAAAGTCTTTTCTGTGGCAACGGCTGTCATGGCGATTCAACACTACAACGCTATATGCTTCCGAGGCACTTTCAGCGACATGGCACTCCAGAGTACAAGAGATAAATTTTTAAGGCTTTTTAAAAATCTATACTTCTTTTTTAACGTATTAAAATCAATTTTATCATATTTTTATCCCAGGGTTGTTTACCACCCAGGGCAATAAAAAAGTAATAATAATAACATAGTGTATGCTATTGATCTCCAGATCTCCTTATGGCAACATAGCCAGGATTCGTTTACAGATTCGGCAAACTATTTGCAGTCACAAGAGCGTGTCCTGGTATTTGTACACCGATTGCTGCTATTATAGCAATGGAGAGTAAAGTAGCTTGCCAAGGCTTGCAACTCAAATTAGATATCCAAAACTGGGCATTGAACCTGGGACCTCATGTTTCAGAGGCTCCAGAGCTGCCATTAGACCACAGAGCCTCTCTGTGGTCTAACTCCAATGAATAATTCCAGCCATTAATCCTACGGGTATAACGAGGACCACTACTTTAATGTTAATTGTTTTAAAACTGAATGTGAATATATCATTATTTGCATTAAGCACCACTGAATGAGTCAATTCTCACATTTTGCCGCTGGATAGATCTTTTGGAATGTTCAGTCACGGCTGGGTGATGAAACCACGGCCACCAGCTTACAAGGCAAGTATGCTAACTAGTAGAAATAAAGGGAAATAGAACAGATGAAAACACTCACGGCTCCTGCCTTGGCCTCCACAACCTCTGTACCAGCGTTCTGTATCCTGGTTGTCATGGCAGCTCTCTCCTCCTACACACATAATGGTAACAGTGTTGCTAAACTTAACGACACACATATGCAGTTTCTCATTGATCGACTGATGCTTTAACTTTACACACGTTTAGAGTTACACAAACTTGTAAACAAGCGGCCCATTGAGAAAAAACCAGGATTCCCAAAAATTACATTGCAATAGACACACAAATTAATAGATAGATAGATAGATAAATAGATAGATAGAGAGAGAGGGAGATGGAGAGAGAGAGAAAAGAGAGAGAGTTACCTGGGGGAAGGACACGGGTGGGGTGCATTGAGAGATGAGAGGTATGATGGTGACCCCTGAGTGACCTCCAACCACTGGACAGTTGACCTGAGTTACATCCAGACCCTGCACAATACAGTGCAGCACAACACAATACAGTATGCTGCAATACAATGCAATAGCAAAATTAGAAAATAAATCAGAGCTTATTTTTATAATTAACTAACGCAATTATACTTGTTATAAGGATGTCACGCTCGATTCCAAAATTTCACTGGAATTATGTTCTGAATGAAGTACACCTATTGCAGGTAATAAAGACAACTACTTTCCATACAACAGCAGAACTACAAATGCATACACAGAATAACTAAAGATGTAGTCAACAATGCAGCCATACCTTTGCTTGAGCTATGAACGTATTGGCGCGAACAATGTCAAGAGTGGTAACCCCAAACAACCTCTGAGGGTCAAACACATTGTGCTTCTTTAGCACCTCAGCCGCTATAGGCACCGTGGAGTTAACCTACACATATATCAATCAATCAATAAATTAAAAACAGCTTAAACAAAACTTTAACAAAGCAATGTCTTAACAATGCCTCAGATGCACATTGCTACTGGGTTGAACCACATAAAAGAGTTGTCAGTCTGGATCTTAAGTAATCTAAGGCATTCATGAGATGAAGTTCTAGATTATTGCTTGTGTGCTCATTCATACATACATAAGCACATACACAATTTACCTCCTAGAGTCAAACCGGTCTTTTCACTCAGAGACTGGTTCTGATCAAGACATTGCTGTAAAAGGGCAGATTTACAGTCGCTGTGTTACCTGATTTAACTCAACTTCATTATATACTAGTTATCACAAATCTCATCAAACAAAACTCCATATGCAATGAAATAGAATAAATACAATAAGATGTGTATGGTGTATCCAATGTCTGTCGCCCAACAGATGGTAAATTTAACGTCGATGTCGATGCTATATCTAACTTAATGTAGCTGCCGATTTTAACAGAATAAGAGTATCACGTTTAACATCAACGTTATATTAGCAGACATTTTGATCGTAAATCATCTCTACGTTGTTGTTGCCTACCCGAGGATCAGCCGTGGTGCTGACCCCCTCTATCTTCGTCCTTGGGAGCGCTCCTCCAGGGC